>QEPC01014804.1:273763-289646 GCA_003113815.1 Sphenodon punctatus
TCCCTCCTTCCACAAACCCCGGCAGCAGGACTCTGGGGAAAAGGGAGCAACTTAGATGAACCCACAGCTTCTAGCACTGATGTCTCTTCACAAACTGCTGGACCACACCAGCTTTCAATAGAGGAGGACTAGGCGTGTGCAGAAGGCAGCCCCTTCATTTTCATTTTATTCCTCATTCTCATTTAACAAAAAACATCCATTTAGGGATTTTTGTTGAAAACCTGTTGGCTTTTGTATTTATTTTTAATTTTTTTTTAAGTATTAAAACATTTTTTAAAAAAACAACCCATCAGTCACTGCACATATGCAAATAGCCTCTGGACCATTCTGCGCAAGTGTGCCCTTTCTTAAAATGGTGGTGGCAGCATTGCTGTCATTTTGGAACACGGCATTCAGTCTGCATATACACAGTGGTCTAGGTTTCTGGGAACATGGACCCATTAGGATGGGCACATGCAGGTGGGAAGAGGCTTTCTTGATCCCCCCTCCCCACTCTGAAAAAAACAAGAGAGGGCAAGTTCCCCACTGAGCTAAGCGCGTGCACATGCATGTAACCCATGGACACGTCCATTGAAAGTACACTGTGGCACGCGGGAAGCACGCAGCAGGGTTTGGGGATTGTGGCCACTGTCAGGCAACACATAAATGAAATTTAAACAAACATTTGTTATTTTTTATTCTGTTTATGTTTTCTGCTCACCTTAAACAAAATTACAAAATTTCGTGTGAGTTAAACAGAAATAATAAACAAAATGCATAGCCCTACAGTTCACAAACAAGCCATAATAGAGTGGTCTATTTCCTGCAATGCAGTACTGACCCCTGACAGTCATAGGTCTTTACCAACTTGACTGATGTCCATAATATGGTTCCTTCAATCCTTTCTTGATTGCAATTATACGGTGTTTTCAATATTCAAAGTTCATTATAATCCTTATCTAGTTCACCTTCACAAGACACTTGTGAGCAAGATCATTATTATTCCCCTTTTACAGATGGGGAACGAAGGCTGAGAGATAGCAACTCCCACAGGCCTCATAGTCAGTTCGTGGCTAAGACAAGATTTAAATCTTTCTCTCCAACATCCTATCCGCTAGGGTTATGGCCACACAAGATGTTACCCCACTTTGGGCAACATTACCACTTGATGTAGTGGCTCATGTGGCCGGCAGGTGTTTCCCCCCAATTTAAGCCAGTCTTACACCCCTTTGGGCAACCTTGCTACACCCTTCATCCTTGGCAAAAAAAGCCAGTGACTCGAAGCATAGCAAGGTTGCCCAAACTGCGTTAAGGCTGCCAAAAGCGGGGCTCCTCATGTGTCCGCCAGTCCAAAGCATGGCAGATGCAATTGCTTGCCACAAGGAGGGCAGGGGGGATATTGGGCCCGCCCCTACTTGTGTGGCTGTACCCTATGTTTCACCGGTTTAGTCTTGTGCTATTGTCCTTTACCACATCCTCAAGCAAAGAGTTCCGCAGGTTTCTTGTGTGTTGTGTTAAAAAAATACTTCCTTTTGTTTGTATCCAACCTTTGGCTCCATACCATGTGGATCTCCCCCTTCTGTGCCCCAAGTCTCTTCCAGCAATGTTAGCTTTGATTGAATAAATCCATGTCAGTTCTATACAATGCAGTTTATTGTCAACACCAGAAATAACTGAACATTCAGGATGACAGATTGAAGATGCAACAGCCTTTGATATACTGTTGGCCCACAATTGCACACTCTTTTGCACATACATAGCTCAAAGGAACATATAAACCTGCAGGCACCGAAAAGTACATGCTGTCTTCAAAAGTACATGCTGTCTTTGGCAGACACCATAAGTCATCATGATTCTTTAAGCTCCAGACACAGCATACATTAACTCACTTGCGGAGGCTGGCTTGCTTTAAATACAATTTAGTAGGAACACAACATTGTGGCTATTATTAATAATTTCCATCCCTAAGTGTTGGGAAGAATGTGCAGATTGCTAAGAAAAGCATCTATGTTTCTTTTGTCAATGAGAAAAAAATGTTTCAATAGAAGACTTTCTTCATATGTCTCTGGTAACGGCAGTAGTATGCAGTAATTTCCTTGCTATACTTATCAACACATTGCAAACATGGGACTGAATCTGGCCAAAGAGGTATGATCGGATATGTAGTCATTGCTAAGAGGACTCCAACTGAAGCATTATCAGCCACTAAGTGCTTTGGAAGACTGGAACTAGGACTGGTTCAAACCAGTCATACTCTTTTCGTAAAACAGTTCTATGAAAACTGAGCAGCTGGTGAAATTTCAACTGGAATTCTGATTGAAAAAAGCAGCCTGATCACAAGTAAAACTGATGATGGGAGAGCAGTTGCTTGAGCTAGTACAAGAGAAGAAGGAAGGGTGCTTGGTATTAGAATAGACATGACAAGCTTCTGTCTTCTCCATCCATTAGGCATCTCCAGCTGTTGGCAAACCAACATGCTTGGGAAAAGGCTATTGCAAGATCGTGAAGGATAGTCTAACCAGAGGTGGACTGAAGGACCAGGATTTTGGATTTTAAGTTCCCTAGGCATCTCCGGGTGTTCAAATGTAGACATTGTCTTATAGAGCGGGAAAGAGTACCCACAAAAAGCTTGTATACTCAGTGAAATCGCAGTATCCGACTCAAACCAGTAATATCAAGTAATACTCACTGCCCAATTACAGCCAGACGGGTTGCCCAATTTACCAAATTACTGATTCCATTTCTGAATTTCCAGTTTTCTTTCTCCATTTTTGTTACGTAACAAGATAGGAAAATGTTTGCAAACACTGGGAAATGAACAAAAAAATCTGAAATGGAAAGTTGTAATGGATTGGTAAAGCGGAAAATTGGCAATCGATAATGATAACACTTGGGATATCAGTAATGGTAATAATACCTGGGTTTTCGAGTAATCATGTGCCTGACTTGGTAACTTGGTACCAATCAGGCACCCAGTGAGTTTCCTGGAATGTTGAGTATTTGAGCAAATTAGCTCCCCATCACAGCTCTAGCCTAGGGCTGAACAAAAAGCCTTTTTTGTTTCCGCGAGAGATCTTGTGAGATTTCAGCTGAGTTTTTGCTGAGATCTCCGGCTCAGTACAAAATCTCTAGAGATATCTTGTTAACAAAAAAATACTATGCATGAGCAAAAAGGCCACTGGGCCATTTTGTGCATGTGCAGCCCTTTCCCAAAATGGCGGTAGCAGAGTCGCTGCCATTTTGAAAAAAGGGCAGCCATTACGGGCTTTCTGTGTATTATATGCATTTTGCTGCCACTGCCATTTTGGGAAAGGGCAGTGCATGCTCAGTTCTTTTTTCCCCCACTTGCATTTCTGGGATAGAATGCAGCTGAAGAATGAGCAACCATGATTCTTGCCAGGAGACTCGAGAACCATGGGAGTCGGTTTCAGCCTTAATTTAGCCCATTGCAAGATGTGAAAATTCAAGACAATAGTCGGCTCTTCTCAAGTTTCTGACATGATCCGTTGTCTAAGGTTGTGTCTACACAAAACATCTGCTGTAAAGCAACAATATCTATCTCCTTCTAGATGACTTTCCATTGTTCCAGAGTGACTATTCTTTAGGTCCACACAGTCTCATTGCTCCATGGCAAATTGATACTTTGTTCCATAGCAATGTGTGCACAGAGGGTGAAAACAGACATGACGCTAACCACCCTTTAACCACCCTTGGTGGTCATTTATGCATGTTTTAGGGCTGCATAGGGCACCAATACAGCCCTGCAACATGCATAAATAACCACCAAGGGTGGTTAAAGGATGGTTAGCGTCATGTCTGTTTTCACGCATAGATGTTCTCAGCTAGGTGCTCCATAGCACGTGGCAATTTGACCTCAAATTATGAGTGGTTTGAAACAGCCATTCCGTTTTCATGGAATGTTTCTGGGGAAGTTTGACCAGCATTCTGCTCAAAATAATTTTTTGGTGGAATTCCGATTGAACCATGAGCATGTGCCATTTTGCACGTGCGCAAACAGCTGGGAATGGGGTTTTTTATCTTTCTAATTGGAAAAACAAATGAATGATCTTTCCTTTCAATTTCTGAATAAAATGACTGAATTGCTATTGGAGATGGAAACCAGGCAAAAATTCCAATTCAAGCCTACCCAGAATAGGGCATCATGGACACCAAAACCCAATTACTATAGACCAATGGAAAGGAGATTTTGCAGCAAACCTTTCATGAAGGTGCTTGGACAGCGAACAAGATAGTGTTAGTGCAGAGAAGGAAGAGCTGTTAGTGGCTTTGAGCTTGGCTAGGGAACCTTGGATTAAGACAAAGGAAGAAGGATATTAACAGTTGAGTTTGACGGGCCTCACATGTTTTTCTCTTAAATCGGTGAGTAGAAGGGGGAACCCATCTTTTTCTCATCTATCACATTTGTGTAGCTGCCAGCAGGTAGGTATAGGAGTATGTGTGTGTTCTTTGCTCCATACAGTGCCAACTCTGGTTTTAAACCTTAGCTGCTGACTCTTTTGCTTGTAGAGTGTGAAGATGTAGATACAATCTTCACACTTGAGCTGCCTCCTCCATACCCTCCTCCAACATGCCCATATCCTCCGCTGCTACTGATACTTCTGCCACTGGTGAGTTGGCTGCCACCGCCCCCAGCACTGATGTGGCTGTATCCCCCTCCGTTTCCCCCAACACCACTTAGTAAGCTTCCCCCACCAACACCGTATCCACTGCTACCGCCACCACCTCCAGCTCCTCCACCAAAGTTGTATCCCTCTCCCCCTCCCAGACCGTATCCACCACCGCCACTGCTTCCTTCTCCGATGCCACTCAGGGTGTTGGAACTGCTGATCATTGCTGTAAGGAAAACATATGTTGATTATTTGGCTGCCTCCAAAGTAAATCAAAGCCCAACATCCCTTCAAACTGAGGCCTCATCACACGACACCCTTTCCCCTGTCAAACTCACCATGTGTTCTTTAATCTGGGTTTATCTTGCCCAATAGCAATGCACTGATTCACACAACTGCCAATTTCCCTGCATTTAATGAGCTCCTCCCCATCCTTATTTCTATGTGGTATTTCCCACAATGCACAGGGCATGGAGGAATGCCCTTCTGATATCCTTGCATGCAGTGTCCTGGGATTGCATGGAGTGGATGAGGGAGTTCCTGTGCCAGGGACTCCAGCCTTGAACGGGCATCTCCGGAGCAGCAGCCAGGTCTGTAGCATGAACACCTCATCTTGCCTGTAGGCCTTGGATCCAAGCTCTTCTCATGCCGCCCCCTCCCCAAGCTTGGCTGCCTGGACAGTTATAAGTCTACCCAGCAGCCACAAGAAGTTGGATTGAACAACAGGAAGCGGTTAGGCTTTCACCCAACACACAGAAAGTGTTGTGCCACAGTCCGCTCAAAAAGAGCATCATATGCATGAGCCCTAAAGAAAGGCAAGGCTGTCGATACTTACAGATGTTGACAGGAGTTGGGCACTCTCCAGACATCCTAATGGAAAAAAGAAAACAATGCAGCCAAGTAACCCATGATACTTATAGGCAGCAGAAAAGTTATTTTAATCCAGATGTTGGGATGGAGGTTTCCCAGACTGTGGGTGCTTTCAGACATGATTTCGCCCCCCCCCCCCTTATGTCATCCCTGTACCAGGCGTTTCATTGTGTTAAAACCAGGTACAACCAGCATCCAGCTCAGGGGATCTGGGGCCCTCTGCATGCTGGTGGTGCCATCTCTCCATCAGCCCACACTTTCCCCTTCTCTCATGCTGTCCCATTCACCTGGAACTCCCTCCCTGAGCACCTACACTCCACTCCTTCTCTCCCTGCCTGTAGTTCCTCCTGAAAACCTACCTCTTCCCATCAGGTTTTCTATAGGTTCTCATCCTCACAGACTGTTTGCTGATGTTCCTTCTATTGCCCTGCATCCAAGGACTTGTTTGCTCCTGGAACTAAGTTAATCACGTCCACCTGCAACTTCTCAATGGGGCCAGTTCCATGGCCTGAAGATTCCCTGCATGCATGCACATGCCTACACGGGACCTCGTGCCCCTCCATTGAGAGCACAGCGTGCCCCGTGGATATGCGCACAGCCTCTGTGGGCCATTGGATCAGCCCCACCATCTTGAACTCTTTCCCATCCCTCCTTACGTTCTCCTCCTCTCCCTTTCCTCTCCCTTCCTTGACTATCCTAGATCGTAAACCACTCACTGGTTGTTCAGTGCCAGGCAGATTGCTTGCATTATATAAATACTTTAACAACAAACAACAACACATAACAATAAAAGTTGTGGACCAAATGCACAGTTTGGTTATTTGGTCATTTTGGGTATATCGTTTCAGCGATATTAGCAGTATTCTGCATTTAAAATGACAGAACTGAAATACCAAAATGATTGAAAAGTTGAAAAGGAAGACTTTAGAAATTGGATATGTGAATACCTGTTTCAGTCATGAGGATTATTTGGGTATTTGGAGCGACACAAAAATTCAACTCATAACCCACGAATAATAAACCTACTATCCTTTTTAACTAGGGCTAAAATCTGAATTCCTCCCAGTTCAAATTTCAGTTGGAACTGGGTGTTTCATCTGGCCCAAACGAAATTGGAATGAACAATCGGATCATTCATTCATTCAGACTTCTAATTGGACTGGACAAACTAAAAAAATAAAATAAGCCTAGCGCATGTCAGTGCTGCCATTTTGAATAAGGGGAGCATTATGCTGCACATGTGCATGGCCTTTTTAAAAGAATTGACTGCAGGTCCGATCAGAATATTTTCGGATTGGAAATCCGGTTGAAATATTAAACAACTGTTCTATTTTTGCAGAATTGTCTGTAAAAATGGAAGAGTTGTTTTGATCCAGCCCTAGTTTCAATTTTAGTTCAAGTGTACCAACCTGCTCTCCTCTCCTTCCAAAAGCATCCTGTAGGTGGCAATCTCAATATCGAGGGCCAGCTTGATATTCATAAGCTCCTGGTAGTCACGCATTAGGTGAGCCAGCTCGTCCTTGGCATTCTGCAGGGCTGTCTGAAAGTCAAGCAGTTTCAGCCGTGCGTCTTTGAGGGCGATCTCCCCGCGATGCTCGGATTCGGCGATGGAAGACTCCAAGCCAGCCACCTGCACGATGAGAAATGAGAGTTTTTATGCAAAGTTCAAATGGATAGCCAATTACATAGCTGTGCTTACTACTGACAGTTCACCAGTCAACCAATGGAATCTGCATACTGCCACAATTAACTTATTGTCAGAAATATTGGTTAGTACTATTGCCAGGTAACCATAAAATTACATTACTCAACTATGTAACCAACTTACTGTTTAACATCTTACCATTTCCCCATGTTTTGTCATTTCTGGTCAATAGCAAAGCTATTTTTAGCCATGACATTCAGCCCCTAGGTTCACCTAGACCAATAGCAAAGCTGCATCCAACAGGTTTAACTAGGTATCCAATGGGAAACCAACTTAAAAATGAAAGCAAGGTCTGAGATAAACAGGAAAGGAATTATTGGGAAAATGGAATGAGTTAGCTGGAGAATGGATGGGAAAATGGCAATGTGGTAAATGGTGCAAAGCAAGAAAACAGGGAGACGGCAACTCAGTTAAACCATCGGTTAATGAATGATTATTGATTTTTAACCGTTCAGTGCCAATGCCGTTCAGCTATCATGTGACAGTTAAGAGGGACATGTGTTCACTGGGGTTTTGCCATTGGTAGCAACAGAGAAAAAGAAGTGAAGATGGGTCCTTGATTATAAATATCTGCACAGATAACACTTTCAGGTCTAATTTCATGGCATCTTTAGCCCAGAAGTGAATAAACAGATGGCTTCCTTTCTCACTTCAGAAGCTTGGATGGGGTGGAAGAACAGATGACCATAATTCCAAGCTTTCTTCTTTTCCCGGAGCATTTGCAGTAGAGGTGTCACTAAGCACATGTACAAAGAAAAATGGTCCTTGAGCAGACCCGCATCCTGACTCCACCAGCTCAGCCCTAGGCCTGGTGCTGCGGCCACTCTGGTGGGCACCAGAAACCCGACTCCTTTTCCATCCCAAGGCTCCCCTTCTACTTCTGAAGGATTGAGCCCTAGAGGATGGACCTTGTCCCCTCTGCTGTTGCCACTCCAGAAGGGCCTAAGATGCAGCGGCAGTGAGGATGGGTTCTGCTAAGAAGCTCCACGACTTGCACCGACCAAGTAACTGAGAGTCACATTTTCGGTACCCAAACTGACCTGGAAATCTCAGGTACTAATAGGTACCCAATTAATGCTTGATTCAGGTGCCCGATGACCTGGAATATTGACTTCCAGTCCCAATTTTTCACCTTTCTGACCTGAATTTTAAAGTTTCTGTTCCAATTGGTAAAAAGAAAATTAGTAAATCAGTAATGGAAATTACTGATTTGGGGGGTATTCGGATACCCAACACAATACCTGAAAATGAAGGTATTACCCATGGGTATTAACTTAGGTACCCGTATCAGCTCTACCCAAGACTCTATCCCAGGAGCACTAGCCTCCTCTGTCAGTAGTTAGCTAGTGACACCGTTACTTTGCAGAGGCATAACCTCAGATTAAATGGTTGAGAAAGGTCTATAGTAGGGCTGTACCAAATAGTACCTCCGAGTTCTCGGGCCGAATACCGAAGTTCCGAATACCCAGCCCGAGCACTCGGTGGCCCTTCAGCACTGTTTCAGAAGTTTTGGAATTTGGATTTGGAATTCTGAACCTGAGAAAACTTCAGAAAGTTGTTGCAAAGTTCTTGAACCCACAGCCAGAGCATTATCCAGAAAGCAGGCTAGCAAGAATGGGACAATTGCTCCAAAAGACAACCTCCCAAAAGTGCAACTGCATGCAGAAATAAATAAATAATAATAATAATAATAAACCAGTAGTGTACCCACAGCATGGCCCACCAGTGGCAGTGAGTGAGTGCACCCACTTTATCATTATGGCAACCAAGCAGTGCACAAAAATGCAGGCTAGCAAGGGACATTCTCTCAAGAATACAACAACCCCCGCAAAACAGTCTGCAACTGCATGGAGAAATAAATCCCACCCAAAAAAAAGCCAGCAAGCACAGACCCCAGCAGCAGTCACAAAATTAAGAAGCCAGACTTTAATACCCCTCCCCCTCCAAGGGCACCCTCTTGGCATGGCACTGTGGCAATGGTAACTTGAACCAACCAAGCAAACTTGGGAAGTGGAGCCAGGCAGAGAGATCCCTCCTCATGGTGCCAAGTGCCAACCAATCATCAGGCAGCAATGTGGCATGCAATTATTATTATTTTTTAAAAACTGCATGTCATGGTAAAGGGTAAAGCAAATCCCATCACCCAGCATTGGCCCTATGGAAAGGACAGGCCAAACCATATCATACCAGACCAGACCAGGCAACCCTCTCCACCCCCAATTACTTACAGATCCAGTAGTCCTGTAACATACAGCATAGCAAACTTCACCAAAGAGAATGGACAAAATGGCGGCAACACAGACACATTTATTTTGCCCTGCCAGCCAATTCAAAAACTTACAGCTGGGCCAGAAATGTGGTTCTGAAACAAAGTGGGCCCACAATCTGCCCCCAGTTGGGTGAGAGTGGGAAAACTGGATCAGACCATGTGTTCCCAACCCCTGGCTCATCCCGGCATTGGGGGGGGGGGGTTGGTTCTATTCTGGCCAACCATGACTGCCCATCATGGTGGGGGAGGCTATGCCAAGAGTGCAGGGGTTTGGCTGAGTAGCCACACATCACTCCCCATCCACCCGTCTGGCTGGGTCAGGCCATGGGGACGTTTGTTCCCACAGCCAGAATGCACCTGGCTAGGGATGGGCGAACGCGGTTCGGAGTTCGGACCAAACTCGACCAGTTCAGTCAACCGAACTCGATTTTCAAATCGAACCAAATTTCCAAACCGAACCAAATTTCCGAACTTGGCTCTGTTCGCCCAGCCCTAAAAGATAATATTCCATTTAGTTCAATGGGGTTTGAATTTACGAACTTTGTTCGGAGGTTCGGACCGAACTCGAATAGTTCGGTCAACTGAACCGAACTTCCAAACCAAACCAAATTTCCGAATTGAACCAATCCAATTTTTCAAACTCGGTTCTGTTCGCCCATCCCTACACTTGGCATGGGGAAATCCTCCCCACCCCCAGGCGGGATGAAGCCACCACCATCACATTTCTAAGTACCCGTCAAGTCCCATTTTATCCAGACATAAGTCCCATTCACAGTGTTTTGTAAGCTGTCCCTTGTATGCAGTCTCATGTTACCAGAGGAGCTTCTGCCATACCGCTTTCGTCACTATATCAACGTCTGAACGAAGTCTCTGGACAACCCGATTCATTTCGACAACGTCTTTCTTGGTGTTCTTGAGATCAGTGCCATGTTTGGTTGCTGTGCTCTGGAGCTCCTGGTACTGAGCGTCAAGAGAAAAGACAGGAATATTAACAAGTTCTGAGACCTCTTTTCGTGAAGGGTGCAAATGTTTCTGCTGATATTTACAGCAGGCAGACTGCTGAGGAGCCAATTATACTATAGAGAAAGACAGCTTCTCATAAGCCTAAGAAGTGGTGGCCCTAGGAACTGAAGTGCCCAGAGAAAGCAAAACAGACTGCAGCTCAGACTAGAACTGAAATGAGTAAACCCCCACCCCCCGCAAACAGGTCCAATCCATGCCTCACAATTCATGCCATGCACACATTGCACAACACTTGTGCACACACCTTGAGCACGGTGTGTGCACAAGTCATGAATTGAGGTCATCATCCCAACCAAAAATGGTAGTTCATTAATAATGAACGCTAAAAAAAAAACCTGCACAAACAGTCATATGCGTCAAATTTACGGTACCCAAAATGACCCACAACATTCTGGTACCTATGGGTGCACAATTAGGTAGTGGTTTGTGTCTCATCCCAATTTACCCAACAGTAACCGGTCAATGGATGAATTGGTAACAGAGATTACCATTATTATTATTTTTTGTATTTGAGTACCCCATCACCCGTTGAGTACCTGACATGGTACTAAAAACGTGGGCATAAGAACATAAGTGCCACCATACTGGGTCAGACCAACAATCCATCGAGTCCAGCATCCTGTCTCGGACAGTGGCCAACCACAGGGGCCTGGGAGAAGCACCCAACAGGTCACCATGCTATCCATTCCCTGTCGGTCATCCCCAGGCTCCCGACAGTAAAGGGTTTTGTTCCCCAATCCTATCTGGCCAATAGCTGTTAATGGAACTATCTTCCAGAAACTTGTCCAAACCTCTTTTAAACTCAGGTATACTGCTGGCCGTGACCACCTCCCCTGGCAGTAAATTCCACAGCCTAATTGTACGCTGAATGAAAAAATACTTTCTTTTGTCTGTTTTTACTCTGCCACCTGTGCGTTTCATGGAGTGTTCCCTAGTTTTAGTACTAGTTGAGAGGGTAAATAACCATTCGCTGTTTACAAGTTCCACACCACTCATGATTTTATAGACCTCTATCATATCTCCTCTCAGCCGTCTCTTTTCCAAGCTGAAGAGCCCCAACCTACCAAGCCTCTCCTCATACGGGTTCCATACCCTGGATCATTTTTGTTGCCCTTCTCTGTACCTTTTCTAGTTCTGCTATGTCTTTTTTGAGATGGGGCAACCAGAACTGCACACAACATTCAAGGTGCGGTTGCACCATTGATTTGTATAGAGGCATTATGACATCCTCAGTTTTATTCTATACCCTCAGGTACTTGATTAGTTTTCCTTTTCAGATTAATGCTGATGCCAGCTCTAGTAATGACCAATGGAAAGGAGATTGTGTTCCCCATTGGTGGCCATTTTGTCTTTTCCAGTAAGCGTGTGTTCTAGAGGACTGATGGCAGGCAGTGTTCTATCTTTAAATAAAGAAGTGTTGGGAAACAAGCCTGCCCAGGAAGGTCCACCCCTTGATCTCAAAAACAGGGGGCTATTCAGAAGGCCTGATGGATCTCCTCTGCCAGGCCCTATGGCTCCACCGGCTGTGTTCCCACCCCAGATTAAGTTTGATGGAGTCTAGCGCTGAGGGCTGATGCTTCCCTCACTGATCAGCTATTTGGTGACAAAACACAACCACCACAGAACAGCTGATAGGTGGCTGTAGCAACACCCGCCCTGCCCATCCACAGTACATGAACATCCACTCGATGCATCAACACATGACCGTCTTCTGGAGCTAGCCATGGGCATGTGGCCTCCTGTACAGTAGCAGCACACCAGAAAGGTCTATTTCCCCCCTCAAACAGTATGTTAACTTACCTTGCTTTGGTACCAAGACTCTGCCTCAGCTCTACTCCTGGTGGCGATGTCTTCATACTGAGCTTTGACCTCAGCGATAATGCTGTTTAGGTCCAAGTCTCGGTTGTTGTCCATTTGCAGCACGACGTTGGTATCAGCCATTTGGGTCTGCAACTGAATGAACTCCTGTAGGTGACACAAACATCTAGGTTATTGACGAGGAGGAGACATAGAACGTCCCTTCCTCTAAGGACCTGCCAGCCTCAAAGCTGAGCATCTAGGGGTTCAAAGCAGGATCCTTGGTTCTACCTGGCTGTTGATTCTGAGCTCTCTACAGCACATTTCTGACAGCATTTTATCTTCTCTGAACCATAACACTTTCCCTCTGCCCCATCATCGGATTGCTTAAGACCTCCAACTTCACCATTGACTAATCTAAGCTATGAGAGGGGCCTAACAGGAAGGGGAAGTTGTCTGAGCTACATAACAGCTACCTGGACCTTGGTGCATACTTTTGGCCTAACCCCAGATCTCTACAGGACTTCAGATTCTTGGTTCTGTCTACCTGGATGATGATTCTTGGCTCCTGATCTGTTTCTGGTTTTGGTCTCCGGTCCTCTGTGCTGTCACCCAACAACCAGCTCTGGCTTGGCTCTAATTAGAAATGAACTTCCTAGCCTTGATCCCACATCATGACCCAGCTTGACTACAGCCTGACTCAACTACCGGACACTTCTCTGTGATGGATGCTCATGCTAATATAATGGGAAGGAAAATCCTTACTGCATCATAAAGTGTTTTCAAGAACTGGATCTCCTGAGTCAAGGAATCGGCTTTGGTCTCCAATTCCATCTTGTGCATGTAGGAACCATCCACGTCCTTGGAAGGAAAAGAAACTTGGTCTGAAATAAATCTGCAATTTTATATCAATGGATATAATTAATATATTTGTTTGCACAACTGAATGTTCAAGTTATCTTCGCTATGGATTAATACACATATTTGCATTATGCACTAATTTTGCTTTGCTAAGTTTCATTATTTACTGATTCATTCATTCATGTGTCATTTAGTTATATTCGATAGTAGTATGTGCCACTCTTAAGACAGCAAATGAAAGAACAATAAACTGAAACACTGTAAAATAACATAATTAATGGGGGGGGGGAGAAACCCACCCAAAAACCCAAGACAAATGAACAAACCCCAAACAAAAAACACCCACCCACAAACACAAAATAAGTGAAAATCCCAACAAAAAAAGCGCACACATACACAAAAAGCAAATCACAGGTAAGTGAAAAACCAAAGTAAATTTTAAAAACAACAAAATAAATAAAGGGATTTTTTAAAAAAAGAAAAACATTACATTAAAAAACCACTAAAACTACCGTTGAGTGAAAAAATGCAAAACATAAAACAAAATGGGGGGGGGGGGGATTGAAATGGACAGTTAAAGCAAAGAAAAAAAATTAAAATTACAAAAACATAACTGATACACGGAATAAACAACAATCTAACTAAATGGCACCAAATGAACAAAAAGAATATATGGCTTCGTAAATGAAGTGGAGGAATATCATGTTAGAGCTGCAATAGGGACTCAAATTAGTACCTGTGGGTAATGCCCACATTTCCAGACACCCCATTGGGCACCCAGTGGGCTACTTGAGGACCAATCAGATGCAGGATGCCTGAAAATGAGAGCACTACCCAGGGAAACTGACACGTCCCAGCTCAGAGCACTGCAGAGCCCAACTCCGCAGCGTTCCAGTTGGGGCTTGTCAGTTTCGTAGTGGACTCTGATGGACACTTGGGGGGGGAGATGGGGGAGTGGCCTTTGAAAGTGACAGGCTCTGGTTGGAACTGCTGCAGAGCTGGATTCTGCCGTGGTCCCAGCTGGGGGCCTATTTCAAAAGCCAGCCGGCATGATCAAGCAGCCCATCAGGACCCGTTTGGACATCGATAGTGGCCGAATGGGACCAGTTTGATTTGGACATCCCGGATTCATCTGAGTTGCCTGAATCCTCGGGTGCCTGTTACAGCTCTAATCACAGTGTGGTCACTGGCTTCTGATTCAGGATCCCAACTATCACCTTTTTCAGGTATATTCAGATTTCCTCGGAACCTGAATGCACAGCCAAAGAACAGCCCATCGTATGCCAAAATGGAAGCAAAAGGGCCACTTCGCACACTCCGCTCAGAGGAATGACCAAGGCCTGGAGTGGGGGGGTTGAACTGACAGGGCAGCTGCAAGCTAATTGCACCTGGCTGCCATGGGCATGGGGTGCTTTGGCGGAAAAAGAAGCACCCAGCCCAGGTTGGGAGCGAATGAGGTCTCGCAAGGCGAGAGTGACATAACTGGCTATAAAGGCCAGTGTGAGCTCCAGTCTCAGTTGTAGGGTTGGAGCCATTGCAAGCAGCACCCACCCGCTCTTTCAAACACTGGTGGGCATCAGCTGCTCGCATGTTTTCAGGTGCCAGAAAGGAATTTTTCCTAGGAACTCCAGATTGGTGACAGGGATTCCAGGTTTCTTCACCTTCCCCACAATACTAACGGAATTAGTCCATAGTTGGCCGTCGGCCAGGGTGGTTATTATGGTGTATAATAAAACTTTGTCGCACTTTTTGAGGTGGGTCCACTATTGTTATGTAGTTCATTTGTGCAGGGTTACATAGTAAACTGGGAGTCATCTCCTTAAGAGATGGGGAAACGATACCTGGCACAAATGCAGGGATGGCTAGCACAGGGGTCACGTCCCTGGAGGGACGAAGATCGAAGCACCAAAAGGGGCAAAGGCCACTCCTGGGCCTTTCAGGCACCAGATTTCTTACTCCGGTCCTTAATGGACAACGTACGCTTCCCCTGCCCATGTCATGTGGCGTCAGCTGGAAGGGGAGCCTCAGTTTGCTTAGAAATTGGGGGTTTGCTGGTACTGAGGGTATGTCAAGGCCAGTTCCCCTGACGGTTATGCTTAACTGTGTTGTTATTAAGCATTTGTATAGCGCCAGCTGTGTACCTGGTGCTTTACAGAACAATAAGATAGACGCGGTCCTTGCCTATGGCTCACAATCTAATAGACATAGAGGGGGGAGACAAGGAGAGGGGACATAGGGAGAGACAAGGGATCAGTAACATTCAAGGGGATGCGAAGTCTCAGGTGCACGTGCTTGGCTTGGTTGCAGTTAGGCAGGAGTCTGCGGAGAGGGCAGACAGTAAAAATTGGGATGAACGTTCTAACAGGAATCGGGAAAGGTGGCGAGGAAGAGGTGGGTTTTGAGGAGGGATTTGAAGGTGTGGAGGGAGGGGGCAAGGCAGATGTGGGCCGGGAGGAAATTCCAGGCATGGGGGGCAGCGAGGGAGAAGGGACAAAGGCAGTTAGAGGAGGAGGGGAGACGAGGGAGAGCGAGGGAGGGGACAGAGGAGGAGCGGAGAGTGCGTGCAGGCGTGTGTACAGAGATTAGGTCTGAGAGATAAGGGGGAGCCAGGTTATGAAGGGATTTATAAGTGAATACCAGGAGTTCATGAAGCATGCATTCTAGCGGCGGGATCACCGGCATTTCCAGTATCCGATAATGCCGGTACTGGGCATACCGGCATTATCGGATTCAACCCAGTAAATCTGGTCC
>QEPC01014804.1:290373-309036 GCA_003113815.1 Sphenodon punctatus
GTGGGTGGGGGGTGTCCCCCCTTCCACCCGCACAGCCTGGGAGGGGGAGGGGGGAGGAATTTTATTCCATTGATTTCAGTGGGGACACAGTGCCCCATTGAAATCAATGGAATAAATCTGGTACTGGTATACCGGATTTAATCCGAGAATCCGGTTTTTGGGGAACCGGAAACCGGTAAATCTGGTATCCGGTAATTGCCCCAGGGTCCCGCCGCTAATGCATTCGGGAAGGAGGAGCCATTGAAGAGAGGAGAGGAAAGGCTGCATGTGGTCGAAGCGACGGGCTGAATGGATGATCCTAGCAGCAGAGTTTTGGATGAAGATAAGGGGGGACAGGTGAGAGCAGGGGAGACCAGTAAGGAGGAGGTTGCAGTAGTCAAGGTGAGAGATGACCATGGCGTGAACAAGGGTTTTGGCTGAGGAGACAGAGAGAAGGGGGCGAATTGGAGCAATGTTGTGGAGGACGAAGCGACAGGACTTGGCAACAGAGTCGATGTAAGGTTTAAAGGAAAGGTGAATATCAAAGATGAAGCCCAAGCTACAGGCTTGGGGGACAGGGTGGATGGTGACCCCATAAACAAGGATGGACAGGGAAGAGGGAGAGGAAGGGTAAGGAGGAAAGATAAGGAGCTCAGTCTTAGCCATGTTGCGCTTGAGCTGACGTTGGGACATCCAGGCGGCGATATCAGAGAGAGAGTTGATGAGGCGAGCTTGGACAGAGGGGGAGGGGGGGAGAGATAGAGTTGAGTGTCGTCAGCGTAAAGGTGATATTGGAAGCCATGGGAGGCAATGAGTTTGCCACGGGACAGGGTGTAGATAGAGAAAAGGAGAGGGCCCAGGACAGAGCCTTGGGGAACCCCAACCAAGAGGAGGAGGAGGAAGGAGGACTTGGAATTGGGAAGAGACACATTTAAGGAGCGGTCAGAGAGGTAGGAGAGAACCAGTCAAGGAAAGAGCCGCAGAACCCTACGGTGCAAAGAGAGTCCAATAGGAGCGAGTGGGTGGCAGTGTCAAAGGCAGCAAAGAAGTCAAGGAGGACAAGAATGGAGTAGAGACGCTTAGATTTAGTGACCAGTAGATCATTGGTGTTCTTGGCAAGGGTCGTTTCCGTGGAGTGAAGGGGGTGGAAGCCAGATTGGAGAGGGTCCAAGGAGGAGTTGGCAGAGAGGAGATCCAGGCAGCGGGAGTAGACAACATGCTCTAGAAGTTTAGAGGCGAAGGGTAGGAGGGAGACCGACCGGTAGCTATAGGGATCAAGGGTGGACTTTTTGAGGATGGCATGCTTGAAGGCAGAGGGGAAGGAGTCAGTGGAGAGGGAGAGATTAATAACATGTAAGGGGGAGGCAACAGTGGGATCAATGGAGGTCAGGAGGCGGGAGGGAATTAGGTCGAGAGAGCAGGTGAAGGAGTTGGAGAAAGAGAGCAGACAGAGAGGAGATTTCCTCAAGAGAGGCAGGAGGGAAGGAGGAGAGGAGAGAGGTGGGGAGGGGTGGGGAGGCAGCCAGAGGAGGAGACAGGTGGGAAACAATGTCCCGGCGGATCTTTGAGGTGAAGAATGGCATGAGATCCTGAACAGACAGGGAAGAGGATGGACAAGAGGCGGAGAGGGTCACGAGAGTAGGATTCAACCCGGGAGGCCTAGTAGTGTTGCCTCGCCAGGGAGATAGCGGAAGAGAGGGAGAATTGATAGTGGAGGAAGTCAGGGTGGGAGCAGGAATTGCTGTTGGCAATTACACCACCTAGCTAATTGATTCATATTGAATAAAGAGTGCGGCCTTTAAAACCCCATATAACAGTTGTCCTTGTCTCATTTTGGGATGCACCAACAATTTATATCACTCACCAGAAACAATAGCACTGAAGCAGCTCATGAGGACTTCCTCACTGCTAGTGACACTCATTCACAAAATACTAGGGCTGAAATGAGATTTTTGCCAAAATGGGAAATCTCTTCGAAATTCTAGTTCCTGATACCATCTTGGTTCAATTGAGAACCTCTCAGTACTTGGTAATGTCTCAAACAAGATTTCTTTTCTTAATTTACCAACATTCTGCTTAGCAGAATCCTGTTTACTGCTTTTCCATTTACCACTTTGTTGTTCATTCAAATCCTGAAAGGTGTGAACTGACGCAATACCGCATTTCTTGCTGTCCATTTTCCCTTCTACTTCCTTGTCACTCATTGGCTGGTACACAGATTCCTTTACAAATCTGAAATCCAGTTGCAGATGGATCAAAGCAAAGGGAACTACTAAGGGTGTCTTTAGTAGGAATGTGCGAAAAGAACCGAGTTCGGAAATTTGGTTTGGTTCTGTTCGAAAATCGAGTTTGGTTCGAAAGTTCGGTTTGGTCAACCAAACTATTCAAGTTCAGTCAAATTCTGAACTTCCGAACCGAGTTTGTACTTTCAAAACCGGGGGTTTTGGCCTTCTGAACTGGTTCGAATTCGACCAAACAGTTCGGTCGAATTCGAGTTTGGTTCAATTGACCAAACTATTTGAGTTCAGTCCGAACTCCTAACTGCATTTGTGCATCCCTAGGCTTTAGATATAACGCTGTTCAGTGTTCTGAAACAGTGTCCTACCGTTACAGTGTTTAGACGTACCGTCAACACAGTCTTCACCCCAAACACTGATTAAACTGTCAAGACTTTGCAGTTGTTCACTTCCAGTGTTTGGGGTGAACACTGTGTTGATAGTATGTCTAAACACTGTAATGGTAGGACACTGTGTTACAAAGGTAGGACACTGTGTTACAGAACACTGAACAGCGTTATGTCTAAAGACACCCATGGAGGTTAAGTGGCACCAGGGGAAGGTAAAGGGGTGGCCTGTTCACACAGTGATTTTCTCAGAAATGCAGAAACAACAAAGTAAAAATAGTACCTTTGGCAATGCTGTAAGTGGTAAAAGAACAGCACACGGTATGCAGCAAACAGTAAGTTGGAGAATTTGTACAGTATCTCATTGCATCGAGAAATCACATCAGCACCGGAAACGGTTGAGAAATCAATTGCGGTGCCTAACATGGTGAAATCTTTTGCAAGCAGAAATTTAGCTGTTTGTTTCAGCTTGCCAAAAATACCCTTCCCTTTGGCAATCTCATTTTGTACTCCTTAATCCGTGTGTCTCTTCTCCTGCAACAATGCATTCAAACATCTGCTGATTTTCCTGCATTTCAATAGCCCGTCCTCCATACTTCCCTGTGGTATTTCCTAAAAGGCAATGGGTGTGGAAGAATGCTCTCTGGAAGGACCATGGACTGCTCTATGAAAGGACAATCACTGCTTCAGGATTCTCTGTCTACACCTCTACAGTTACTAAAGATAGAAAGCGGAAAACTGAAAGTGATGTATCAAGAACAGAAGTCTGCTCCAGGTTAAACAAATCACACGAAACCATTGCTACTCGATCAAGTCAGATTCTTGCAAGTAAACCCTTGCACATACAGATTTCACAGAAGGGGGTCTTATGACATTTCCCTCCTGTAGAGTGTTGTGTAAATAAATCTTTCATTCATTGTTTTCGGGACTTTCAAAGTCAAACTCTCCTCTGAACTATGTAGCCCACCAGTCTGGGGTGGTTAAGGATAGGATTGAAATGAGAATCAATTTGTTGTGAATATATTACGAGAATCAAGAATCATTACTGAGATCTTGGGACAACCTCAGTAATGGTTCAAGATTTCAGAGCGAACCTTATCAAAATTTACAGTTTACCATGTACTGTATACCGATTTACTGTGTACCGCTTACTGTGCTGATGTTCATCCCAGTAATGGACGTGCACAAAATGGCCACTGCAGCTGTTACACACATGCGCAGCCTTCTTCCAAGATAGCTCCAGCAGCATCACCACTATTTTGGAAAAGGGCAGTCATTTTGCACATGTGCATTATCGGGATAAATACAGTAACTGGTAAGTGCTACACCATAAATTGGTATATGGTACATGGTGAATCACAGAAAATGGTAGATGGTAAATGAAGAAAAATTCCCAACCAAGAAAGCGTCAAGAAACAGGTGTTTTCTCAATTATCAATCATCACTAAAAATGAGCCGAGAATTGTGATTCTTGGTGAAAATCAAGATCGAGTTTCAGCCCTAGTTAAGGCACACCAATGTCTGTGTATTATGGTGCATAAGGGAGTGATTCAGCCACCATCAAATTCTTTGTCTTTGACTTCTCCAACCCAACGGACTGGTTACCCATTCATAGCTGGGTTGAGTAGAAGAAGCCACTTGTTAAACCATGAAGGACTAGAAGCCGCAGCACAGCTGAAACTGGTGCCTGATTTGGTACTCACAGCTAACATCGGCATTTTGGGGGACCATTTCAGTTATCTGAATCGATACCCGAACATCAATCGAGTACTTGAAAAAACAAAATTTTGGTTAACAGTTTTTCGAGGAACTGAATTAACCCTAAAAACTGAAATAATGCTTGAAACTTTTCTGGAAATCTGGGATGAAAAGTTGAAAAATCAGGATGAAACCAGTATTTTGGTATACTGGTTTGCTGGTATTTCGACAGTTTGGTATTTCTGGTACCTGATCAAAAACCAGTTCAGGGTATTGAAAAGTACTCAAAAT
Source organism: Sphenodon punctatus (assembly GCA_003113815.1). Lineage (NCBI taxonomy): Eukaryota > Metazoa > Chordata > Lepidosauria > Sphenodontia > Sphenodontidae > Sphenodon > Sphenodon punctatus. The sequence continues at coordinate 294,965 of QEPC01014804.1, forward strand.
TTTCTGTTTGCGCACTGGTAATTCAACACGTAGACCCATTTTTCTGGGCATCCATTTCAGCCCTAACCAACAGTCTTCAGAGGTATATCTGAGGGTCATAATCACTCAACCACTATGCCTACAGGACTGCTTTCTTAACTAGTATCACTCACCTTCTTGAGTACCACAAACTCATTTTCCAGTGATGTACGCCTGCCAATTTCATGTTCATATCTGTTGGAACAAAGAGGGAAGGGCGGAGAACATTTCTTACCAGGGATGGCCTGACCCTAGAGACAGATGACCTGGTTCCCAGGTCGATCACAGGGCATACATTGCACTGGTACTCCAGAGTCTGCATTGTCTGTCAACAATGTTATGTAGGTCAATATAGAGACAAAGTAGGCACAATTCAAGGTGCTGGTCTTGTCCTATAAAGCCCAACACAGCTTGGCCCTATATATCTAAAGGCCTCATTCTCCTCTATGCTCCATCGTGATTCCGTTTGGTTAGCCCAGGGCCTCCTCTTGCATCACTGAACCAAAGCCCACAGAGAATTTTTCATCGTGGCTGCTACACAGCTCTGGAATGCTTTAACCCTGCAGGTATGCCAAAGCCCAATCCATATAATTTTCTGGAGGCAACTTAAGTCCTGTTTATCTGGCCAGCCTTTAGCTGGTGAGGATAGAATTTGGGAAGTGGTTTTTAATGAGAATGTTATATCCTTTATAATTTTACAGTCATCGGGACCAATCCAAGATCTGCACACGCAAATCTTAGACACACGTGGTGCACACACATAGGCCACGCACGTGCACACTTCATATGTGCATTGCACACCATCGGTGAGCACCACACACAACATGTCGTGCATCCCCTATGTGCCATGTGTATATGCATCTTAGATAGTCCCCATTATATTTTGTATTTTAAAGATGTTTCTTTATATTTAACCACCCTGTAAATTCAGGAAAGGGTGGGTTAAAATCCAAATTAATACATAAACTATTATTGTCTCACATACTTGTTCTTGAAGTCCTCAACGAGTTCCTGTTTGGTCTTCAAGTCGACTTCCAGGTGATTCCTGTCAGTGATCACACTTTCCAGCTGCCTCCTCAGATTACTAATAAAAGTCTCAAAAATGGGTTCCACGTTGTTCCTGAGAGCAGGAGGTCCCTGATACACCAGTAGCTCCCACTTAGTCTCCAGAACTTTGTTTTGTTGCTCCAAGAATCGGACCTAGGACAGAACACAGGTGCGGGGGAGGGATATTATTCACAAAATTGGAGAATTTGAAGGGACCTCAAGGACATCTACTTTGAGGTAGGGTAGGGAGAGAGAAAATAAATAGCACACTTCCTAATGGTGGGTAATTCCTTACATTTTGTGATGGAAAGTGCCAAGTGCCAATCGGAATCTCATTTCCATTCAGCATTTAGAGTCTCTATCCTGCATGTTGCTGCCCGCTATTCTGGTCTTGATGCAGCAACATGAAGGTCCTCTATAGACTTTCATCAAGCCCTCAAATCCAGGATTAGTCTGCTCTCCATTTTAACCACGTATAGCAACTAAATAGCAACTAAAACTGAAACAAGTTTCCAAACCACTACCTCTAAACAAACACCCACACTGAAAGAGAGACAGTGGAATTCAACACCCTCAGATGACTGTCCCTCCTAAGCAGCTGGGTGGAATGTATTTATTTATTTATTTACATTTATTGGCTGCCCCCTCATGTCTACAGCATCTCAGGGTGGCTCACAACTAAACAATAATAAAATACATAAAACCACAATATAAATAATTTAAAACTATTCCCCCCCCCAAAACATTCCCCCTCCCTACCCTACTCTCCCACCCTCCCCTCCGAAGGCCTGGGCGAAAAGCCAGGTCTTACATGCTCGACGAAAAGCCATCAGACCCGGGGCCAGGTGAGCTTCCTCCGGGAGGGAGTTCCAAAGCTGCAGCCCGGCCACCGAGAACGCCCTCTCCATTGTGGTCCCCCATTTAACATGAAGGACCTCCAGGAAGGTGCCCCCAGCAGACCGCAGGGGCCACCCTGGGGCGTGGAAGGCGAGGCGGTCCCCAAGGTATGAGTGGCCCAGACCATATAGGGCTTTATAGACCAACACCAACACCTTGAATCTGGCTCGGTACGCTATAGGCAGCCAGTGGAGAGTGCGGAGCACAGGTGTGATATGCTCCCGTCGCCTTGTCCCCGTAAGGAGACGGACCATGCATTCTTCACCAGCTGCAGCCTCCGAATCAGAACCAAGGGAAGCCCCATGTAGAGCACGTTGCAGTAGTCTAGCCTCAAGGTGATGAAGGTGTGAATAAGAGTAGCCAGGTTGGGCCCGGAGATGTATGGGTGCAGCCTCCGCACCAGATACAGCTGGCGGAAGGTGGCTTTAGCCACCGCCTCCACCTGCTGCTCCAGACGGAGACCCAGATCCAACACNCCTGCAGAACGCTGCAGGTCAAGGCCCGGGGGCTAGATGTTTCAGCCCCCAGCACCACCCACTGGCTTCTCCCTGAGAGGAATGAGCGGAACCCCCCAAGGACAGTTCCGTCCAGACCTCCCCCAGGTCTCGCAGCCGTCTCAGCAGCAGCCCATGGTCCACGGTATCAAAAGCGGCCGAGAGATCTAGCAGGATCAAGAATGTAGAACATCCTGCATCCATCTCCCGGTGGAGATCATCCACCAAAGCCACCATCGCCGTCTCAGTGCCATAACCAGGGCGGAACCCAGATTGAAAAGGGTCAAGGAAACCGGTACGGTCCAGATGTACCTGGAGCTGCAGAGCCACCGCCTGTTCAATAACCTTCCCTAAAAAGGGAAGATTAGAGACAGGACAGAAGATTAGAGACAGGAAGATGCTATGGCAGTCAGTCACCAAGAACGGAAGAATTACTTCAACATGCTAAGATTTGCTGCATTCCTGCAAACAGATGCCCTTGAAAGATATGAAATCGAGGAGGTGATTTTGTTCTTTTGATTCCCTTTGGTTTCCAACCCCCTCAAACCTTGAAAAGCACATTCCCAGGAACCAAATGTTAATGAACCAATAGATTGGAAACTTTTAAAGAGGAGACTGTGACAGGGTGCTAGGATAAGACCCTGCCGAGACTTGGATGGGTCATTGCCCTAGCTAGCTACACCTGGCCCTGAGCCTAATTGGATTCAACTGAGCTGGGTGGGGCAGGACTATTTATAAAACCAAGCTCCAGGACTCAGCTGAGGAGGCGGCCACCTCAGCAGGGTGGAGCTGGCTGGGAGCCCATACCAAGGGCTTGCCTCAGGAAAGAAGATTGCCTGTGACAGGGAGAGAAAGAGGCCCGACTAGACTACCTAACTTCCAAGATGTTTCCACTTGGAAAAGGGTGAAGGCATGCTGATGTGCGCCAAAGGGACTCTTTCACTCACCTTTAATGCGTCTTTTTCCCCACCCCTGAAAAACTCCTAGGGCCCCACTCCCACAGCTTACACAAGGAAATATGGGTTTCACTCGCAGTTTGGAGGTTCCAACTCAAACCTGGAGGAGCAGGAAATGTTAGGTCCAAGTATGGAAGGGACAGGACTGTGCTGTTGTGTTGGTGGCTTGACACTGTAAATAAATCGTGCAAGGGAGAGAACTCGGTCTCCTGAGTCTGCTAACTGAACAAGATAGGCAGGGATTCTGGACTAGAGCTAAAGTGAGTACTTCATTTGGCAATGCCCATATTTTTGGGTGCTCAAACACTCGGAATTTCAAGTATTCAGGTACCTGACATTATCCCAAACCTAAAAATATACCTTTTTTTCTCTCCAAAATTCAGGATCAGAAGTAAAAAAATCTGGAGCCGAATGTAAAAATAAAGCTTGATAAAAATGGTATTTCCGTTTAGCAGGTATTTTGTAGGACACCATTTCAGGTACCAAAAAGTACCCCACATTTTTAATTCAAATTGGGTACCACAAATTCTATGGCTATACCCATTTCTGCAGGTACCTGTTTCAGCTATGGTCCTGACCCTTCAAATACTTACCCACAAACTGGTACTCTTCCACAGAGACCCTTCAAAGTGGTGTGCTTAATCCAAACCTCTCGTATCTGGACTCCTCTTTATTCTGGGCACATTTTCTGCATGTAACTAAGTCTTTGCAGAAACCAACCCCTTCGAAACAGCTCCACCACACACTCAGGCTTCCTTTTGGAATGCTTCTTTATTTGCAGTGATCTAACAAAACCAAAACAGTCCCCACACCGACCCGTGATATACCATGTTTCTGCCACACATCCCTCTTGGGCAAGCCCCCTTCCTTGGATCCCAACCCTCCTTGCTTTTCCCTGCTAGCTCATTGTTTCCTGGCACACTCAAGGTGCATTGCGCTGCTCTCCAGTCAATCAGTACAGTTCCCTGGCTTCCAGACAGCCAGCTCTGCTGATGCAGAGCTGCAGCCAAGCTCCTGTTGCTACAACTTCTCCTAGTGGTCTAGCACCAGCTGAGCCTCTAGCTAAACCTTTCATAATCAGAGTTTTCAACCAGCATTGTAGAACCACGTCAACTGAGAGCATCTCCTCCTGACTTACAAGCTCGTCATGCCATTCAGGAGAACCAGACACTAGGCAATGGCACTCTCTCTAGCTCTCAACAGGGCAGTCTTCAGCAAGGACTTAACTTGGCCCCATGGGTCTGGGCTACCCCATTACAGTCGACCTTCTTTATTCCAAACATGCTTTATGAACCTTCTCATATCTAGACACCTTTTTAATCCAAACAAAAGACCTCTACCAAAGTGTCCATCCATACACGAGAAGTTCTCCTTTGCTCTAAAGGAACACCTCTTTGGAACTGAAGAACAAGATCTTCCAGTGACTTAGGCATAGAAGACCACATTTTCAAAAGAGCTCAGTGTCCGTAACTGGACCTAGATGCAGAAGAGCTCAGCTCCCATGGACCACACTCAGATCCTCTGAACATCTAACCAAGCCCTAAACAGTCTTTGAAAATAAGGCTCCTCAAGCTCAAATTTCAAATAAGTCTAAGTGATTTAGGAAACTCGGTCCCATTTTCAAAAAAGACGTTAGGCTTGTACACGTGAACACATTTCTGCAGAGTAATTAACTGTGGTGGTATTTATTGAGAATTTATTTACTTCTCAGCAGGATGTATACTCAAACAATAGTCTTTCATTTCCCTTGTGGTAATATGGGCAGCTCTTCTCTTCCAGTGGAACCTGATGTGATACGACTTCCATTGGCATGAATGAGAGATTAATATGAAGTGATTGCAGACCTTATTAAAGAGCAAGCATATACAGAAACAATTCCTGTCCCAAACACACAAAACAACTTTTCAAACTCTCACCTTGTCGATGAAGGAAGCAAATTGATTGTTGAGGGTTTTGATCTGCTCCCTCTCATTTGTCCGCACCCTCTGGATGTCAGGATCAATCTCCAAGTTCAAAGGGGACAGGAGGCTCTTGTTCACAGTGATTTTGTGGATGCCCCCACCTCCTCCTCCACCACCAAACCCTCCACTGGCCAAACCTACCCCACCACCAAAACCTGCCCCACCACCAAAACCTGCCCCACTGCCTCCCCCATAACCTACACTCATGCTGCTGAACCCTCCACCGCCACCATAACCTCTCCCACCAAATTGTCCCATTCCACTTCCAGTAACTATGCCCATGGAAATCCTTTTGTTTCCACCTAGGCTATAGAGACTACTGCTGCCAAAGCCACCATTACCCATTCCTCTCCCTCCTTCCGCTTGTGAGATAGAAATCGAACCGCCACCTGCTCCGAAGCCACCGCCACCAGAAGTTGAGAAACCACCAAGTCCCCTTCTCCCTCCAACTGCTACTGATCTGGAACTGAATTGCCGGCTCATTGTAGCTTATTGAAGGAAAAAATTGGGAAAAATAAGAAGTTAGTTGAGGTGGTGAGGGATCAGGAGGGGAACAAAGACCAAAGGATACTGAGAGCCCCCTGGGAAGAGGGAGCAGGGAGACATCTTCTTATATGTGTTTGGAAATGTTGGGCTTGGTTAAAATTAAATGCAGAATATTCATCATGGGCTTGGTCTTGCCTGGAAGCAACTAGTTCTCCTGTTAATGGCACCAACACCACGCTGAAACACACCTACCAGGTAGCTTTAATTTGTCAAAAGTGCTTGGCTTGCAGTCTTCCCCTGCCTGATGCTCTTTTGTGTATCCTGCATCCCAGATTCTTACAAAGGACTTAAGTTGCAAATGCCAAATTAGAGACAAGAAATTAGAGCTGAAAAGAATAGCTGATTTGCTATCCACAGGTTATGCCCGCATGTTTGAGTACCACGTCGGATATTCAATGGGTTACTCGATTACCAATTGGGTATCCAGCTACCCAGAAAATCATTAATTTTCAGTACCGATTTTTCAATTTTCCAGTTACTGATTGGTATATCCAGGCATAAAACTCAAAAACTGGGATGGAAAACAAAACAAAAAACCTGGAAATGGAATTTGATAGTCAGGGACATTGGGTACTCAAATCAGGTCAAAATTGGTACCAATTGGTACCCAATATTGTCAAATCAATTTGGGTACTGGAAATTTGATGGGTATATCCATTTTTTCAGGTACTCGCTTAAACTCTAGACGTAAGAACATAAGTGCCATATTGAGTCTGAACAATGGTCTATCGAGCCCAGCACCTGCCTCCAACAGTGGCCAATCTCGGTCATGTGGAAGAAGTACCCAGCAGTAGAGATGTGCACCAGGGGCCCATGTTGTTTCTGTTTTTATTTTGTGTTTTCACTATTTAAATCTATTATTTTCGTTTTCATAAATATCAAATTTTTGTTTTTGTTTTCGCTTTTGCTTTTGTTTTCATTTTCCATTGGTTTCAGTGGAACACACATTTTTGGCTGTATCTTTTTTGTTTTTCATTATATTTGGCTGACTCTATGAGAGAGTGTACCTCCAATGGAAGGCATTAAGTGTACCAAATTCCAAAAATATTGGGTAAAGGAATCCAATTTCAGAAACCGTTGAATTATATTATTTTGCAAAAATCTTCATATACATTCTTAGCTGTAACTTTTTTGTCTCGCATTTAATGTAGATGAAACTTGGCATGATTACACCCCTTTCCATATTTACTATTTCTGACAACTTTCAGAAGGATTGGATAAAGGTTCCTGGTGGTATAAGCAAATAACTTATAAATGTATGTCTGACTAACATCTTTGTAATCCAATCAGCGTACATGAAATTGGGCAGGGATGTATATAACACTTTTACAATTACCTCTGCCAAATATCAGAAAGATGTGATAAAGGGTACCAATTTTATATGCCTGTACAGCATATGCAGAGAATGAGCCTATGCCAGGGATTCTCTTATGTGTCACTGTGGTATAAGATCGGTTTGTGATGCCAATTGACCAGCAGAAATGTCAAGTTGCAACCAAATAGCCTCATTCTGTGCTATGACCATCCCAACATCTCTCCCGCACTTGTTACTGGGAAGTCAGAAGCATCTGTTTAGGAAAAAGCCAATAGAGATTCTCTTATGTCCTATGTCTCCTGATTTCGGAGATGCTACCCCCAAAGTCTCAGTTATGTCCCTCTATGCCCGCCTAAGGACTGCCCTCTATTCCTGCCTCGAAGCCACTACCGATTGATCCTGTAAAGCTAGAAGCATGCAGTAATTAGCCAGTGAATGTGTCTGTCAGTCTTCTGGGTTGCTCCAAATTCTCCCTCCCCCTGCAATGCCAGGTGCCTGCCTCTGACTGGCACTGCATGTGCTGCTATTTATCTGAATAATGGTCTTCAAGGGGACAACTTCAATTGCTTATAAAATTGGGTCCCTTTATCAAATTGTCCTGTAGTTTGGCAGAGATGACAGGAAAGGGATGTGATACGTTCCTGCCAAATGTCTTGTAAACAGGATGGAATATAAAAATGTTATAGCTGGAAATGTATTTTAAAGTTAATGTCTTATAATATCGGGACCCTTTATCCAATCTTTTTTATTATTGGCAGAAATGTTAAGCTTGTGGAGTGACATAATATTCACATGTTTCATGCAAATTGGATGGAAAATAAAGAATTTGTAGCCATGAATGTGTATGGAGCTTTTCTTAAAATCACAACATTAAATTGCTTCTAAAATAGGTTTCCTTTATCTAATTGTTTTGAAACATGGTACACATAGTGCACTCCATTGGGGGTAGAATCCCCCTAAGTGTCATCAGAATTGAATAAGAATCAAAGATGATATAGCTGGAAATACATTTTTCAGTGTCTTCCCTTTATTTTCAAAAAAATGTCATTTTCATTTCTATTTTCATATTATTATTTGTCATTTTCGTTATTGCAATATTGATAATGAAAATTAAAAAATTAATTATCGTTATTGTAATAACGAAAACGACATGCACACCCCTACAGGTCACAATGGGGCAATCCATTTCCTGTTGTTCACTCCCAGCTCCCAACAGTAAGAGGTTACATTCCTCAAACCTACCTCTGTCTAATAGCTACTAATGGACCTATGCTCCAGAAACTTGTCCACTCCTGTTTTAAACCTAGGTATACTACTGACCTTGACTACATCTTCCAGCAACAAATTCCACAAATTAATCATGCGTCGAGTGAAAAAAATTCCAAACACATTCTTTTATTTGTTTTAAATCTGCTACTTGCTAGTTTCCTGGAGTGTCCCCTAGTTCTAGTATTATTTGAGAGTGTAAATAACCATTCCCTATCTACTTGTTCCACACCACTCCTGATTTTCTATCATATCCCCTCTCAGATGCCTTTTCTCCAAGTTGAAAAGCCCCAAGACAAGATACAAAGTGGTTAAGATGATACTGTTGAACAGGCCAGCTTCTGTAGTGTTGATGAGTGTGTGGCAAGCTTTAGACAAAGATGCAATCAAAGGACGCTTACCTGAAGCGTAAGCAAATTGAAGAGTAGCAAATTGGGATTCTTTTTTTTAGGACTAGTGTTGGGAGACAAGGCTTCAATGGGGAGAGGTATAAAGAGCCATGACCCACAACAGGAATCCAAAGTGTTCTAATTAGACCTGAAAAGAGTACTTCCCAAAACAAGCAAACCCATCAAATCCAAATGATCTGACCCAAAAACAATGAACCAAGTAACAAACACTACCTATCTCATCTTTGATCAATTACTCTTTTCCTTGATTCATTCTGCTCAATCATTTCCAGTTTTTATCATTCATTTTGCTTGCCCTGATGGATATCTCTGAAACCACCCGCTGTTTGGAGATCCCACCATCCTGCCGTAAGTCGATGGGTGATCGGGTCTTTGCTGTGGAGGCCCCTCCGTGTGGAACTTGCTCTCTCCAGATGCCCATTTCAGTTTCTCTCCCACATCACCTTTAAAAAGTACTTGACGATTATTTGTTCTTCATTTGATTTTAGGATCCACTGCTTTCTCCCCCTCAGTGTAGTCTGTCCTCCCTGTTAACCCTGACTTTTAAAGTGTTTTTAAATGGAGTATGCTTTATGTTCTTTTATTGCTTTATTATTGTATTTTATGATCATGCAACCCGTCAAGTGCCACGTGGCGGGGGAGGCGCTATCAAAATTAAACTTATCCTTATTTTAGCAGTATTATTTTCCACCACTCATTTCAATGTTCCTGACGAAAATGAAGAGAAAAGCAGAAACGGATGAAATAAATGAAACAAATGTATCAAACAAACCAAGCCAAACAAAAGAAAAACTAAAATTACTACAAAATGTTTTTGTTTTTTAAAAAAAAAATTTGCTTGAACATTTTGATGACTGTTGTTTGGGGTGAACATTACCTCCTTGTAACTGGAAAATAAAAAAAACGTGAGCAGTTATTTTGTTGCCCATTTCACCTCCTGTTCTAAGGGAAACAAACACAAAGACTCATCCAGGAAAAGATTAGAAGGATGAAATGGTCACTTGTGTTCCCTACACAAGCTTGCGGGGCCTCCGGGGCCACTTTTACACGAGGCACTCTGCCTCCTCCACCAACTGGACCTCTGCCTCAGACTCCTCCACAGTCCTGGCCTTCTCCTCAGACATGCTTCCTAAGTTAACCTAAACCTCACAATATATATAATAAAATATAGATACCCTACTCCTATATTCTCAACTATAAATATTATCCTATTCCTAAACTATAATTATATATAAGAGTATATTCTATAACATAACTATATGTTCTTTACATTACCTAGAAAGAAAACCTTTGGTTTAAGAAGCTCGTTAAGGTGGCATTACAAATTGTACTCAAACATTAACGTGACAGTAAATTATATGTTAAGGCAACTTTATTAAATATCAGACCAATCTATACATTTTTCTTTTCTCATTCATTAATTTTAAAAAATGATGACAACCGAAATTGAGCTGCATATGTGTGGTATGGTGACTAAACAATACTTATACATGATGAGGAATGGATACCGTTTACTTTCAGTTACGTCATTTTTTTAAATTAATGAATAAGAAAAGAAAAATGTATAGATTGGTCTGATATTTAATAAAGTTGCCTTAACATATAATTTACTGTCATGTTAATGTTTGAGTACAATTTGTAATGCCGCCCTAACAAATTTCTTAAACTGAAGGTTTTTTTGTCTAGGTAATTTGCCCTTCTTTCGAAACCTAATAGTTTTGTTAAAACATAAGCTGGCCCCAGACACAAGAACACTGCAGGTGCAAACAGGCACTCACCCATCTCCCCACATCCCCCACATGGAGCAACCTGTTTTTTCGTAGGTTTCTCTGTGCAGGGGTGATGGGTGGAGATGCGTGTTACACAGGAGCCCACAAGCGACTCCTTTCATACAAGACACACCCACCCATGCCACTGCGTGGGTACAACTCAGGTAAAAGAGGTCTCACACTCATTCACACATGTGCTCTCACCTCTCACACACGCACATTCATTCTAACTGATCTCACACACAATCATTCAGACACAGTACACACATGATCTCACCACACACACTCATTCAAACTGATCAGTCATGCACACTAGACCAGGGGTGTAGCTAGGGTGCAATGGACCCCTGGCCAAGAAGTCAAGATGAGTCCCCCTCTTTGTGTCCCACCAGTGGGTCTAGGGGTGCCACCTGGCTCAGCAGACCTGGGGGCGCTGCTATCAAGCACACAAGACACCCAAAATACAGCCAGCCTATTAAGCACATTATGCCATGAAAAGAGACATATAACCAGTTCAGTTGTGCCCCCATAATCAATCCATGCTGCCCTCACCCCATAACCAGTTAATTTGTGCTCCTGCCCTCCATATAATCAATTCACGCTCCCCCCCTCCCCCAAATAACCTTTTCAATTGCGCCCCCAGGGCAGTGTGAATGGATTATATGGGGGACACAAATGAACTGGTTATGGGGTGGGGGTTTAAAGACAGTATTCCTTAGCAATAGCTTAATTAAGAAGAGCTAGTGAAATAGCAGCCACAATAATCTCAGAACCATATTTTCAGATTTTTCAAGACAGAATAGATATTGCTTTACATCCTAAATTCCTACCTAAGATAGTTGTGAGAATGTGACCCTTTTTACATGGGCCTCTCTGTCACGGAGAAACATAGGGTCACACACGTGTAACACGGGACTATATGTAGACTACAAGTATGGTAAATATGTAATTCCAAAGGTTCCCCATGTATGTAAGGTTACAATTGAAAGCTGTAGAACTCAAATTAGGGCTCTGACACGTCACCAGGCTACAGGAAATACAAAGAGATACCAAAATGTGTATTCCAGAACACTTGCCAGACGGATGGGCAGAGACATTTATATGCTAATGCATATAATTGCCTACATGGAAAGGGACACAGAAAAGCTGATAACAAGAACAAAGGGAATTCGAGAAGCCTCGAAGAGTTTCCTCCAGGAGATACAAGGAGATATTTCTAGGAGCTCTTCCATCCTAAAGCCACCTTGAGAGCTGATCTACATGTGAAAGTCTGCCTGCTAGCAGCTAAGCTGGCATGAGCAGAGAGACATGATTTTGCTCTTTACCAACTAAGGAGTCAGTGCCCAGTCATTCTACCTTTATGACTGAGGAACAAGAAGCTTACGGACCTTTATAGGGTAAGATGATTATGTAGGAATTCAAACAGTATAGATCAGGAATGCGTTATGCTTACCTTTGATTTCTATAACCACTCTGTATCAACTATCTTGCTTATGTAATCAATAAACTTACTTCTTATCTTTATGAAGAAGTGTCTGTGCCTAATATTGGAACACAAGTGAGCAACAAGAGCCCTCGAGCTCTTGCGAACCCAGAGAGTAAAGAGTCTGTAAACAGGAAGGATCGGGCCCTTGGATGACAAAGGAGTTTCATTGTGACAGACTTGAATTAGCCAGAGAGAGAAACTAATTCAAGAGAGCTGTGCGCAAGGGAAACTGAGTCACTCAAACCCAATAAAGTGGGGGGTGCGGACCCACCAACCTGTGACACTCTCCCACCCATGAACACGCAGGCTTCTGCATGTTCATGGGTGGGGGAGCCCAGTATGAATGACGCCGCGTGTGCACCCACAGTGAGTGGGGGTGTGCCCTCCTAACACACATCCCGACTCACCCTCCCATCTCGTCCCCGTGTACAGAGCAACTGGGGGAAACAGCGGTTGCTCCGTGGGTGCGGATGTGTGGGTATGCATGTGTGGCAAACCCCACCCATGTATGTATGTATGCAAACCCCACCCATGCACCAGAGCGCCCATGGACACACCACCCATTGGAGCCGTGTAAAAACAACCTGGGAGGAGCCACTCAAAGAAGAACAGGTTTCTGCCTTGTAAACAAGGTTCTTCAAGATGGCTCCAAACATTCTCACAACACCCACCCTTCCAGCCCCTCATGGAATTTTCTTATATTCCTAGAAAGGGTTGGAAGGAACTGTCATTTTGAGGAGGAGAGTGATTTTTATACCAGAGGAGCTTGAGACCATCACGTGGTCTAGTATTTGAATATGGTGAGCATGCCCAAGCCAGTTGTGAGAATGTTAGGAGCCATCTTGAAGAACCTTCTGATCACTCACCTGGGGAGGAGTTATTTGTAAACAAACAGCTTTATCTACCCAGTTCGATCGGTGTCCCACTGCTGCTGCTGTAGAACTACTAGCAGGCAGAAGCAGGTGAGGGATGGGGACCCCCCCACACACCTTCAGCCCCCACTCCACCCCTGGACTCCCCTTCATTGTTTGTAATCACAGAACACATGTGTTGCTGGAGGAAAGCTAGAATGGCCGCCAACTAAAATTGTTTGCTCTACTGACTCCCAATGAACAGCATAGGCACTGTTCAATGAGGATTTGCTACCACCTTAACTATAGGGCCACAACCATCATTATGGGTTCATTACAGGCCAGAGGATATATGGTCCGCGGGGGAGGCCAGTGAGGACTTTAAGAACTGGCAGGTGCTTAGCACCATTTCCACTGGCCGGCCCCCATGAGGAGAATGTGGGGATCGGAGGTCAGAGGAATCGTGGCCTGAGTTTGGTGCTGGTAAATGCGAGGTCAATCGCCAATGTCAACAACAGTCCGGGATTTAATCCTGGATCAGGTGGCTGACCTTGCTTGTATTATGGAGACCTGGCTGGACCTATTTAGTCAGGGCCTATTTTGCCTGACCTTGTTCCAGCCGGGTACTCCATCCAACATCAACCCCAGACTGAGGGGCAGAGGGTGGCGGTGTAGCCATTATTTTTAAGGATGAATGGTCTGAGAGGAGATTTCCTGTGCCATCTATCAACGGAGTCAAGGCCCTTCACCTGGTGTTTGATCTGGCCAGAGAGAGTGGGATTGTTGCTGGTGTACCATGCACCTACCTGCCCCGCAGCTTCCCTGTCCGCTCTGGTAGAGCTGGTGTTGGGGGTTGTCTTGTGCTCCCCAAGGACCATTGTCATTGGGGACTTCAATATCCATGCCAACGCCAGTCTCGGGGGTGTTGAGTGTGATTTCATTTTATTATTAGCAAGCATTTATATAGTGCCTGCAATGTACCTGGTGCTTTATAAAGTAATTGAATAGACAAGGTCCCTGCCCTAGGGCTTACAATCTGAGAGACGTGGGGGGGCG
>QEPC01014804.1:311302-354557 GCA_003113815.1 Sphenodon punctatus
TGGGAGGGGGAGGGGGAAGGAATTCATTTATTTCATTGAGTTCAATGGGGACACAGCGCCCCATTGAACTCAATGAAATAAATCCGGTACCGGTATAACGGATTTAATCCGGGAATCCGGTTTTTGTAGAACCGGTAACCGGTAAATCCGGTAACCGGTAATGGGCCCGGGGTCCCACCACTAATAGATAGAGAAGAGGAGAAGACCAAGGACAGAGCCTTGAGGAGCCATGACAGTGATGTCATAGACGCCATGTCATGGAGGCCATGGGCCTGTCTCAGAGAGTCACCGACCTGACCCAGGTGGGTGGACATACCCTTGACATGATATTTTGCACAGACCTTGAGGTGAGGGATCAGGTAGTGGGGGGCGTGTTAATAGAACCCCTGTCATGGACGGATCGTTATCTCCTCCAGCACAACATCCTGGCACATGTCAGCCCTCAGATAGGTGCGGAGCCAGTTCGGTTAGCCCGCTCCCGGAGGCTTATGGAACCGTATCGGTTCCGGATTGCCCTGGGAGATGTATCCTCTGACCCTGATGGCTGGTCGCTTGATGACCTCATGACTTACTGGAATACTCTGTTGACCGAGGTCATCGATCGTAGGGCACTGACGCATCCACTTCCCTCTTGCTGACAACGCAGGTCCACATGGTATAGGAGGAGCTGCAGCGAATGAAGCAGGAAGGGCGACATTTAGAGCAACGGTGGTGCCATTCACACACTGAAACTGATCGGTTGCGACATAGAAGTTGGTTACATTCCTATTTCATGACAGCATGGGCAGCAAAAAAGGTGTTTTTTTGCTGCCGTCATTGCATCTGGGAAGTCGTGCCCAGCTGAGTTTTTTCAGGTGGTACAGAGTCTGGTCAGTTCGGCCTACCTCCGCCTGGTTCCAGAGTAAACTTCTGCTTGCTGTGATTTGTTTGATGACTTTTTTGCAGATAAAATCACCCAGATTCACAGCGGGTTTGATGCTGCAGTTATGGCAGTACAAGAGCCAGAGGTAGTGGAAGCTCCGTCCTGTCCTGTTTTGTGGGATCAGTTTCAGTGTGTCTTGCCTGCTGATGTGGGTGATGCTCTTGGGTCTGTCTGTGCCACCCATTGTGAACTGGACCCATGCCCGACCTGGTTAAGACCAGTCAGGAGACATTGGCACCGCTGCTGGTGGGGTGGTCAACTTCGGGACGGCAAGGTGCCGACTTGTTTGAAGAAGGTGATGGTTCAGCCCCTGCTCAAGAAACCATCTCTTGACATTTATCGGCCAGTCTCTAACCTTCCCTTTTTAGGGAAGGTTATTAAGCGGGGTGGGGGTGCGGCAACTCCAGGAGCGTTTGGATAGGATCAGTTTCTTAGATCCCTCGCAGTCTGGCTTTCGTCCAGGTTATGGCACTGAGACTGAGCTTGTGGCCTTGGTCGATGACCTCTCCTGAGCATTAAATCAGGGTCATTCGACCCTGTTGGTATTATTAGATCTGTCGGCTGCATTTGATACTTCTGATCACAAGCTGTTGGTGGCTCGCCTGCGGGACCGAGCTGGGGTGGACGGTAGCATTCTTGAGTGGTGTCGCTCTTTCCTGACTGGAAGAACCCAGCGTATGGTCTTGGGTGATTTTTCATCATCTCCCCGGGATCTCATGTGTGGGGTCCCTCAGGGATCGATATTGTCCCCGCTCCTGTTCAACGTATATATGCAACCGTTGGGGGAGGTCGTTAGGGTGTATGGTGTGAGGTGTCATCAATATGCTGATGACACCCAACTATACCTCTCTTTTTCATCGGACTCAGGCCCGACAGCCTTATTGCTTACCCAGTGCTTATCAGCTGTGGGGGATTGGATGCGGGAGAGTCGAAACTGAATCCTTGCAAGCCGGAGCTGATGGTTGTGGGTAAAGCAGGGGGTGGTGGGAGGGCCCCCATCATTGATAGGGTCCGTCCTCCCTTGGTGGCTCAAGTCTGCAGTCTAGGGGTGCTCCTGGACTGACAGCTTCACCTGGATGCCCAGATGATGACTGTGATGAAAGGAGCATTTCGCCAAATTACATCTGGTGTGTCGGCTGAAGCCATATATCCCAGATGCGGTTCTCGCCACAATCATCCATGCTTTTATTACCTCGAGACTAGATTACTGCAACGCGCTCTACATGGGGCTACCCTTGGTGATGACCCAGAGGTTGCAGCTAGTGCAGAATGCAGTGGCCTGTCTCCTGACTGGGATGGGCCGGCGCGAGCACGTAACACCTGTGCTCTGTTCTCTGCACTGGCTGCCAGTGACTTACCAGGCCCAATTCAAGGTGTTGGTGTTTACCTTTAAAGCCCTAAACGACCTTGGCCCGACATGCCTGAGACCGTCTCAACCCCATGGTTCTGGATCGGCCCCGGCGGTCATCGGAGAGCGCCCTCCTGCAGGTTCCCCAGTGTCTCGGGTGTTGACCATGCGGAGGGCGTTCTCGGTGGCCGCACGACGACTGTGGAATGCCCTCCCATCGGAGGTCTGTCTGTCTGCAGACCTCCCCTCTATTCGTAGACAATGTAAGACCTGGCTGTTCCACCTAGTCTTTGGGGAGGGGGAAGGGGAGGTTGGGGGGGGGTTGTTAGATGGGGTATTATTGCTGCTTTTATGTATTACTGTTTTAAATTGTTTTTAGATGTTTTATGTGTTTTATTGTTGTACGCCGCCCTGAGCTGCCTGTGGCAGGAGGGGGCAGCATAAAAGCTGAATAAATAAATACACCCACCCAGTTCCCTCCCTATGTAGTCCCTCCCCCAAGTGTGTGTGTAATGTGTGTGCGCGCGCTATATATATATTTTATTTTCTATTTTTTTAACAGTTCCTCTACTCCTTCCCACACCACAAAGAGACTGCTGCATTGCAGCCCCTTATATGCTGTATGAGGGGAGGGGGAGGGAAGAAGGGCTTCAGAGTGTTGTTGTGCACGCTGATTGGCTAGGCAATTAAGGGGGAGGGAGAGGGAGGATGGGGGTGGATGTGTTGTTGTGCACACCCTGGTTGGTTAGGCAATTAAATGGCTTCAGCTCCTGCACATGACAACACCTGCTGAGGTGCCAAGGTGGCACCAAAGTTTCTGAAGTTTTCCAACGTTCTGTGCTTTGGTCTCCGAAGTCGGAAGCTTCAGCAAGAACACTGAATTGCCTCAGAATACTCCAACCGCGTATTCAGAACTTCAAAATTTGGTCCAAATAACCGTAAGTACTATTCTGTTCAGCCCAAGTTGAAATCATCCACATTCTATGGATTTGCTCAAATTTTAGGGTAGTCGTTCCAACTCTAGTCTTACCTGATTGGTAAAAGGGTAAATCAGAAAAGATATCCTTTTCTGATATAACCCTGTCCTTGTGGGAAAGTGGGTCATCACAGCTCTCCATAGGCAAAGCTGTGCCCGTGACAGACAGGGGATAGAAAAATCCCCATAACTTCTTCCTATATTATATATTTTTATATTGTATTTTTATTGTTGTTAGCTGCTCTGGGCTGCCGCTTGGCAGGAAGAGCAGAGTATAAGTATGTTAAATAAATAAATAAATAAATAAATTCCTCCAGGTTACAGGGAACACCCCTGGCTTGCCCAGACAAATTAGGCCTTTCCCCTAAATTCATAGATTCTGGGTTAAAGCTGAAACAGGTAAAGTTTTGGTGTCCATGGGCAATATCCATATTTTTGAGTAGTCTATTGGATGCTATCTCAGGCACACAATTACCTGTAAATACTAGGTATTGCTGTTACATGTAAAGATGAAATGGATAGAGAAAAAACTTCATGTGGGTATTTCCCCCCCCCCCCCAATTTCAAGCAGTGCACGATCGATTTGAACATAATTTGAGAAGTGTTCAAACCTTCAATTTTTGAAAATTCACATTTATTTTTGGTTTTGTTCATTTTCATTCATTTCAGTTTTATTTTGTCTATTTCATTATTTTCACCAAGAAAAACTCAATTTCCCTGTTGTCTCTGGTGTGAAAATAATGAGATACATTAAATGAACAAAACCCAAATGAAGAAAAATAAAAACAAATGAAAATAAACCAAAAATTAACTAAATATTCAAAATTTCAAGAATCGAGTGTTCACAGGAGCAGCGTTCGATTCACATTCCATTCATTTTCAGTTGAATCATCCAAATTCAATAGGTTCGCTCGAATTTTAGTTTCCTTGTTTCAGCTCTAGTTTGACCTGATTGGCAAAATGGTAAATTGGTTCAGAAAGGCAGGAAAATTGGGATGGGAACCAGGAAAAATGGAATGAAAGATGATAAAGCAATAACTCTGGTATTCCGTTTGGAACTAATTGGGTGCCATTTATTTATTTATTTATATCCCTCCCCTCTCACCACAGGTGACTCTGAGCGGCTTACATCCATTCTAAAATGGCAATATATAACAATAGTAAACCTACCATCAATACAAAAATATAAAATCACAAACAACAGTGTAAGAACAATAGGACTGTACATAAAGCCCCTTAACCCATCCCATCCTCCCCCTCCTTCCCGCCAAACACCTGACGGAAGAGCCAGGTCTTACAATTTCCCTGGAAGGCTAGGACATCTGGGCTGGCATTCCTGAACAGCAGTGCAGCTTCCGAGAATGCCCTCCTGTCCATAAAGGACCTGTCAAAGCTGTGGAACCTCTAGGAGGGTGCTCCCAAATGACTGTCAGGACTGCCCAGGGATCCAGGGGGTGAGGCAATGCCTCAGGTAAGCAGGGCCCAAGCCATTTAGGGCCTTAAAGGTTAAAACAAGCACCTTGAATCAGGCGCAGTAGAACATAGGCATTAGGGATGTGCGAACACAGTTCGGATGTTCAGAGTTCTGATCGAACTCGGTCTTATTGGACATCCGAACCGAACTTGAAAACAAGCAAACAGTTCGGTCATGTTTGGGTGAGTTCAGATGAGTTCAGGGCAGGAATAAACGTGATTGGAAGGCCCATTTGGGTGGGGAAAACGTGACTGGAAGGGGGAGGCAGCTGAAGAGCAGACTTCCTGGCACCAGGGATGGAGACCAGGGGTCGTCTCAGGGCCAAATGATACCAATACCGGGGAAAAAATTGATATCGATATTGGTACCGATAGCGCTACTTCGAATGTTCGGTCGAACCGAACTCTGCCGAACCGAACAACTGAACCCGAACTTGGTTTTCGAACCGAACAACCTAACGGCCGAACATCCGAACCGCATTCTGTTCACACATCCCTAATAGGTAGCCAGTGTTACTGGTTCGGGTTAAATATTATTATTATTATAAGCATTTATATAATGCCAGCGATGTACCTGGTGCTTTACAAAAGAATAAGACAAACATGGTCCCTGCCCAAGAGCATTTTTCCAGGTATTCATATCCACTCTGCTAGAGTATCCACTCTACTAGCGTATCCACTCTCCTCTAGGTTGAAACCTGGAGTCTGCTGGTAAATCCCAGACTGGGGACAACTTTAGCCATAAAATTGTACAGATGTCATCCTTAAGGGGTGGGATCAGCATATCCCAGACTCTTACCTACTTCCACCAGCAGAGGAACTGACTCAGACCAAGGTGTCATCTGAATGACTTTGTCTCCAACAAGCCAAGGACAGTCTCAGGGAAAGGAGCACACCTGGGTATTTGGAAACAGCAATAAGGTAAGTCGGTAAGGCAACAACATTCTGCTATTTGCATTTTGTCATCTCCACCTGGAATAAAATCCTAGCTAAGGGCCCTCGTCCACCACACTCTTTAATACAGGATTGAACACGACAGGAATATATAATGCATTCCCTGATAATATCAAAGCCTGGAAGCTCAGGACTCTTTCTGGTCATGCTCACACAGGTTTAGCTGTGAGGGAGATATATTCCAATTGGTTCCAGGGCAAGATTAAAATCGATACTCCTTTTCATTTCAGCCCTTAGGCCCCATTGCTAATAGGTTTGCATTGCACTAAGGGGAAGATAGACAGGCCCTTCCCTGCCCGGCTTGATATGCCAGTGCCAACGGGCAAACTGTTACACCGTTAGACACGAAGTATTTGGTAATTAGTGCAGCAAACTTCTTCTTTCAAATCGAAAAGGAGATCCAGTCCTCTTGGGGTAGGCGTATCTTTTTGTAGCAGCTTTCTGTGTTTCAAAACATAGTTCCCATGTCAGATTTAGCACTCATGTAGGTTTGCTAACAACAGGGAATAGGGCAAAGTTTGAGTCTTTCTTTTGCAAGTGGGTGAGTGTTGGGGGGGAGGGGAGGACTTTTACATTTTAGGGGCAGCTTTGCCTTGGGATTATAGGAAGCTGCAATGCCAAACACAATCACACTGATAATTAATAATATTATCATTATTACTAATCATTTTTATTTATATAGCACCCCCCTGCCTTACATGGCACTTGGAGTGCTTTACAAAAACATACTTACAAAAAGTTAAAAACAAATCTAAATAATTTAAAAATGGGGCAGGGAAGAAATGGAGGATGAAGTACATTGAGGAAACCAGCCGTGGATCCTAAAAGGCTGTACAGAATAAATATGTTTTCAGGGGCTTTTTAAAGGTAAGGAGGGAGGAAATGAGATGAGCATCCAGAGGGAGCGAGTTCCACACCGAGGGGCCCGCCGCAGCAAAAGCTCGATCAACCACCGACTTCAGACGCGATGGCAAAACCCACAAACAGCGGGTGGTTCCTGAATGCAGATACCCATCAGTGTGAGGTTTCAGAAGTAGGGCTGTTTTCACACGGACGGGGTGGGTGGGGGGGATGGGTGTTTGGCCGCAGTGGGTGGAGGGGTGTGTGTGGCCGTTTCCATGGACACCCACGCACCTATCCTCCAGTTTTCCGGAGGGGCCTGTGGGTGGTGATGGGTGTAGGTGCGTGTATGCCGGGAGTGCACATGCACAAATGCTCACCGCCCGTAGTGTTTACATGGGCGCACACCCGGTACACACCCATCCGCCACCACCACCAACGGCCATTTACATGGCCCCCCACAAACACTCGCCAGAACGTCGAGCCAGGGGGCATCCATTTAAAAATGGCCTAGGTCTCAAATGTAGGCAGGGTCTAAACTGTTAAGGGCCCTATAAACCAACAGGGTGATCTTAAACTCAATCCGTCATTCTACCGGCAGTCAATGCAGAGAACGCAGGGCAGGCATAATATGATCGTAGCTGTCCAAACCAGTGAGCAGCTGGGCTGCTGCATTCTTAACAAGCTGCAAGCGACGGATAAGCACTGCCAGCAGCCCGTAGAAGAAGGAGTTACAAAAGTCAAGCCTCGTAATCGTCAGGGCATGGGTTACTGTGGCAAGGTCAGTCTGGGATAAATAAGGGCGTAACTTACGCAAACTGTGTATTCGAAAAAAGCATTTCCGAACCATGTCAAACACCTGGGCTGTCATGGACAGAGCATCATCAAAAAAGACACCTGAGTTCTTTACCTGGCCTATTACCTCTACCCAGACCCCATCCACGTTCAGGGGCCTGAGGGAGGAAAGGGCATCCTCATATCAGCTACCCCTTCCCACAAATACCACCTCAGTCTTCCCCAGATTGAGCATGAGGTAACTCTGGGCGGCTATGTCGTTCAGGCATTCCTCAAAGGCAGAGGCTGAGTTGGCAGGGCTCACGGGCCAACAGATGGACAGTTGTGTATCATCAGCATACTGATAATATTCAACTCCATGCTTGAACATGACATCCCTAAAGGACTCCATGAACAAGTTGAACAACATGGGTGAAAGAGTAAAACCTTGAGGGATGTCGCAATTCAGTCTCCTCGGGGATGATGCAGGTTTCCCCGGAAGGCCTAGTGATGGGCTGAAGGGAAGCCAGACACTAGCGCTGAAGCTGCCCGGACCCGCGCTGCGACGATGATGATGATGATGCCACCGCCCAGAGGACAAATAAGGCCATCTGGGTAGGGGGCTAGGGCGATCCCTGGGGTGGGAGGGTGTTAAACCACCCCCCCACCCCAGGGATCGCCTAGTACCTGCTGGTGCGGGCTCTGGGTCGCCGCCGCCGGCATGACGGCAGCACGGAGCCCACACTAGCAGCCGGACTTCGGAATATATTTTTTTTTAAAAATCAATCCAGGCTGGGCAGGGTGGGTGGGGGGTGTCCCCTCCTTCCACCCGCGCAGCCGGGGAGGGGGGAGGTATGGGGGTTTTTTTCATTGATTTCAATGGTTGACAGTTCCCCATTGAAATCAATTTTAAAAAACCGGTACCAGTATACCGCTTTTAATCCGGTAAACTGGGGTTTTGTAAACCGGTAACTGGTAAAACCAGTAACCGTTTTTTTGCCCCAAGTCCCAGCCCTATCAAGCACCAAGTATTTTCCTAATACTGATTCATCTTATATAGGGGCAAGAAGAGCCCCGTATGTACCGGACCGAGTACCGAATTGGCTTCTCTCTCTTGTGGCCATGTTGCTTTCGGAGCACTGTGATGTCATGACGCCCCACAGGCAGCAGCGCTACCTGTGAGAGGCAGTGGGGGAGATCAGATATCAGCGTTGGGGGAGCATCTTTGCATGGCCCCACTTCCAATAAGAGACTACTTCCACAGGAGACACCTTGTCATAGAAGCAGACAGAGGGGAGTTTTTGAGACCTCCTCTGGAAAGCACTTAGTATGTTTAAGTTCTGATCAAATCAATTCATTCTCTCTCTCCCCACCCACCCGCCCCTGCCCCCCCTTTTGTACTTGCTCCCTGTATTAGGGTTCCTTGTCATGGTAAGTAACTTCTCCAGGCCAGAATTATTGCCTTCCTGGAAAAATGATGGGAGAAACCCATGAGCAAATAGCAGACGCTTTCAAGTTGTGGTTCCTCCTGGGCCTTTCCATAAAGCAAAGCAGCCTTTGGGCTCCCAGCCTCTGATGTCAATCTTGTCCATATCTCCCAAGCGCTAGCAGACTTTGGCTTGTGGTTTCAAGCTCCGCCCCTGCTTCCTCCCTGGAGTATTGTATTCCCAAGTCGTCTAGCTCAGTTTAGTCTGAAGCTCAGCTGGAGGTGAGCTCTTTAGGTGCGACTAGGGTACTAGGAATCTGACCCCCCCACCTCCTTCATTTGACAGGCAGTGCAGAGTTTATTTTATTTATTTATTTATTACATTTTTAACCCACCCTTCAACAAGGATTCAGGACAGCTTAAGAAATATAAATTACAATCAAAAGGTGCTTTTAGACACACATTTCTCCTGCATGTTTGCTGTTACATCCTAAACTTTCTGTGTCTAAAAATCACTCATCCAGATCTTAAACATCCGGCTCTTTGAACTTCTGTGTAGAACTTCTCCCCGAACTTTTGTGTGTAAAATGTTCCCCTAGTAAACTGCTTTGCTCCAGGCAGCTGTGGTCACTTGGTTTCCATGGCAGCCTGTCAAGTCTACAGCTGCGGTTACTTTAGGTTGCCTCAGGGCAGCGTTTGTGTGAAGAATGCATCCAGGAACTGCCTCAGGGCAGAGTGCGTGGGTGGGTGTGGGTGGGTGAAAAATGCATCCAGAACATACTTGTGGATTTGTGAACCCAGAAGTTTGAAAAATCTGGAACTTCAAGGTGTGTGTAAAAATGCCCAAATAGATTTAAAGTCCGTTAAAACCCACATCATCCCAACTGCCCACGTCACTTGCTACCCACCAATCCTCCCCCCAAACCCACCCAACCCTATTCCTGCCTGCCAAATGCCTGGCCAAACAGAAAGGTCTTACATCTCCTCTGGAAGCCAAACAGACTCAGGCTTAAGTGGATCTCCAAGGGGGGGGAGTTCCATAATTCTGGGGCAGCAACTGAGAACGCACCCCTGGGCACCCTCATTGTAGCAACTTTGTGGGCAGTTAGACCTCGCAAGAGGGCATCCCCAGATGACCTCAGAGACCATGATGGGACATAGGGGAAGAGGCAGTCTTTCAGATACCCGAGGCCCAAGCTACTTCGAGCTTTGGTTAAAACCAGCACCTTGAATTGTGCCTGGGCGACTATTGGCAGCCAGTGCAGACTCTGCAGCAACTGTGTAATGTGCTTCCGTCCACCCGCCCCCGACAGAAGGTGGGCAGCTGTGTTCTGTACCAGCGGCAGCTTCTGAACAGTCTTCAAGGGTAGAGTGCATTTCAGTGGTCTAGCCTTGTGGTTGCAAAGATATAAATGACAGTGGCCAGATCAGAATTCGATAGAAAAGGTCGCACCCTTTTCCCCAGCAAGGGTGGTGAACCTTTTCCCTCCCATGAACCACCTAGAAAATCAGTATCAGCTCTGAGGGCCAGGTAGGAGTTGGAGGCAGGGTTGCTTAACCCTCGTCTTCTATCACGAATTAAACATTTTTAGGGTAATGGGGGTAGATTTGTACCCCAGTTCTTTGGTGCTTAAATTGTTTGAATGTGTATGCTAGCATGAAATGTGATGGGGTAGACTTCTACTCCAGGCCAGGGTATAAATCTACCTTATGGTACAACAAATTGAGGTACGTTTCTACCACAGGGGCCTTTTTGGTCACACACAAAAAATGGTTAATGGTAACTGTCTGACTTTCTTTNGGGGGGGGGCCTCTTTTCTTAAAATCAATCCAGGCTGGGCAGGGTGGGTGGGGGGTGTCCCCTCCTTCCACCCGCGCAGCCGGGGAGGGGGGAGGTATGGGGGTTTTTTTCATTGATTTCAATGGTTGACAGTTCCCCATTGAAATCAATTTTAAAAAACCGGTACCAGTATACCGCTTTTAATCCGGTAAACTGGGGTTTTGTAAACCGGTAACTGGTAAAACCAGTAACCGTTTTTTTGCCCCAAGTCCCAGCCCTATCAAGCACCAAGTATTTTCCTAATACTGATTCATCTTATATAGGGGCAAGAAGAGCCCCGTATGTACCGGACCGAGTACCGAATTGGCTTCTCTCTCTTGTGGCCATGTTGCTTTCGGAGCACTGTGATGTCATGACGCCCCACAGGCAGCAGCGCTACCTGTGAGAGGCAGTGGGGGAGATCAGATATCAGCGTTGGGGGAGCATCTTTGCATGGCCCCACTTCCAATAAGAGACTACTTCCACAGGAGACACCTTGTCATAGAAGCAGACAGAGGGGAGTTTTTGAGACCTCCTCTGGAAAGCACTTAGTATGTTTAAGTTCTGATCAAATCAATTCATTCTCTCTCTCCCCACCCACCCGCCCCTGCCCCCCCTTTTGTACTTGCTCCCTGTATTAGGGTTCCTTGTCATGGTAAGTAACTTCTCCAGGCCAGAATTATTGCCTTCCTGGAAAAATGATGGGAGAAACCCATGAGCAAATAGCAGACGCTTTCAAGTTGTGGTTCCTCCTGGGCCTTTCCATAAAGCAAAGCAGCCTTTGGGCTCCCAGCCTCTGATGTCAATCTTGTCCATATCTCCCAAGCGCTAGCAGACTTTGGCTTGTGGTTTCAAGCTCCGCCCCTGCTTCCTCCCTGGAGTATTGTATTCCCAAGTCGTCTAGCTCAGTTTAGTCTGAAGCTCAGCTGGAGGTGAGCTCTTTAGGTGCAACTAGGGTACTAGGAATCTGACCCCCCCACCTCCTTCATTTGACAGGCAGTGCAGAGTTTATTTTATTTATTTATTTATTACATTTTTAACCCACCCTTCAACAAGGATTCAGGACAGCTTAAGAAATATAAATTACAATCAAAAGGTGCTTTTAGACACACATTTCTCCTGCATGTTTGCTGTTACATCCTAAACTTTCTGTGTCTAAAAATCACTCATCCAGATCTTAAACATCCGGCTCTTTGAACTTCTGTGTAGAACTTCTCCCCGAACTTTTGTGTGTAAAATGTTCCCCTAGTAAACTGCTTTGCTCCAGGCAGCTGTGGTCACTTGGTTTCCATGGCAGCCTGTCAAGTCTACAGCTGCAGTTACTTTAGGCTGCCTCAGGGCAGCGTTTGTGTGAAGAATGCATCCAGGAACTGCCTCAGGGCAGAGTGCGTGGGTGGGTGTGGGTGTGTGAAAAATGCATCCAGAACATACTTGTGGATTTGTGAACCCAGAAGTTTGAAAAATCTGGAACTTCAAGGTGTGTGTAAAAATGCCCAAATAGATTTAAAGTCCGTTAAAACCCACATCATCCCAACTGCCCACGTCACTTGCTACCCACCAATCCTCCCCCCAAACCCACCCAACCCTATTCCTGCCTGCCAAATGCCTGGCCAAACAGAAAGGTCTTACATCTCCTCTGGAAGCCAAACAGACTCAGGCTTAAGTGGATCTCCAAGGGGGGGGAGTTCCATAATTCTGGGGCAGCAACTGAGAACGCACCCCTGGGCACCCTCATTGTAGCAACTTTGTGGGCAGTTAGACCTCGCAAGAGGGCATCCCCAGATGACCTCAGAGACCATGATGGGACATAGGGGAAGAGGCAGTCTTTCAGATACCCGAGGCCCAAGCTACTTCGAGCTTTGGTTAAAACCAGCACCTTGAATTGTGCCTGGGCGACTATTGGCAGCCAGTGCAGACTCTGCAGCAACTGTGTAATGTGCTTCCGTCCACCCGCCCCCGACAGAAGGTGGGCAGCTGTGTTCTGTACCAGCGGCAGCTTCTGAACAGTCTTCAAGGGTAGAGTGCATTTCAGTGGTCTAGCCTTGTGGTTGCAAAGATATAAATGACAGTGGCCAGATCAGAATTCGATAGAAAAGGTCGCACCCTTTTCACCAGCAAGGGTGGTGAACCTTTTCCCTCCCATGAACCACCTAGAAAATCAGTATCAGCTCTGAGGGCCAGGTAGGAGTTGGAGGCAGGGTTGCTTAACCCTCGTCTTCTATCACGAATTAAACATTTTTAGGGTAATGGGGGTAGATTTGTACCCCAGTTCTTTGGTGCTTAAATTGTTTGAATGTGTATGCTAGCATGAAATGTGATGGGGTAGACTTCTACTCCAGGCCAGGGTATAAATCTACCTTATGGTACAACAAATTGAGGTACGTTTCTACCACAGGGGCCTTTTTGGTCACACACAAAAAATGGTTAATGGTAACTGTCTGACTTTCTTTTCGGGGATATTGTGTACCTGTGCGCAGATGACAATGTCCTAAAAGAGCAAAATTGGAGAGCCACTCACTTGCAAGTTTTTGCAAGAGATGTGCACCCAGGTTAGGAATTAGTTCTGAAACAAGAACTCTGTGCATTCTCGCAAACCCTTATTCTGTACAATCACAGCCCCTAGTGGCCATTTTGCGCATTCACAGAAAGTTCTGGGGGGCCATTTGAGGTCCCAGAGAATCTGTTTGAGAAGGGGCGGCGAGCTTGGATTCTCATGCAATTCTTGACCCCAAGAATCTCAACAAGGCTGTTCTCACTGAGATTCTTACCCAAGATGAGAACTCGTTTCAGCCCTAGTAGCAATCTACCACAACACAGAAGATAAGGGGTTTTTTTTAATGGGTTTGCTCAGAATGGTGGGGGGGGGGGGAGGGAGAGTCCAGCTCATGGATCAAAGTTGTTAATCGAGGAAGAAGCCTCCTTGAGTGCATGCCCTCATCTCCACTCCCTAACTCTGAGCTCAGTCTTTCAGGGTTTGAAGGCACTAGAGCTGAAATGGGTAGCACATAATGTTCACATTTTGAAGTAGTCTATCAGGTGCCCAATAGGTACTGAATAATTCATTGGACCCCTGATTATCTGAAAATACAGGATATTATTATCAGGGTATTATCAGGTTACCATTACAGAGATACCGATAAATTGATACTAGAATTGGGATTGAAAGTCCCAATCGGTACTGGAAGTCAGAAAACAAAGGATGAAATATGATGAATTGGTATATCAGGTAACCCGTCAGGCACTAATCGGGTGCCAGTTAGTACCACCTTGTTACCAGGTTGGGTGGAGTACTGCAATTCCAATGGATAATATACAACTATTTTTGTGGGGACTTGTTACAGTTCTCAACTGGTTTCACGGGTCAGATCTAGGAATTGGATGCAGGCCAAATTATTGAGCTGGAAGGGACCACAAGGGTTAATGTGTCCAGTCCCCTGTTTGGCAAAGGACCAGCTGATCCTAGGTCATTCCAGACATTTTGCTCAAAACCTCCCATGATGCCAAATGCACAACTTCTCTAGCTGGCCTGTTTCACTGCCTGACTGTCTTTACAGTCCTGAACTTTCCCCTGACGTTCAATCTAAATGGATATTACTATCCAAAGACAAGATGCAGGAGACTAAGGGAGCTTTGCCACAAGGCAATATGCTCAGTGTTTGCCTCCGGGAAAAACTCCAGGAAGCAAACGCTGCACAACTTCAAGTCTCCTAGGAAAGCAAAGCCGCGCAGGTTTGCCTCCAATCATGCGGAGGATACACCGCTGTAAAATTGAGCTCTGCATCCTCCACATGATAGGGACAAAGCTGTGCAGCTTTGCTTTCCCACGAGACTTGAAGTGGCGCAGCATCTGCCTCCCAGAGTTTTTCCCAGAGGCAAACATTGAGCATGTCGCCACGTGGGAAAGCGCCCTAGTTCTGACTTCATTTATACCCTTCCCTCGGTCAGTTTCCACGTTGGGATGCACCTATCGTTATGAAATTTGGACTGCTGCTAACTTTAGGACCTTCTGCTCCATGGCCCCAGATAATTTGCCCAGCTAAGACCTGCAGAGAGGAGTTCTCAGTGGCTTCTCCTCAGCTTTGGAACTCTCTTTTCCTGGACGTTCACCAAAGCCCAAGTTTGAGCATCTTTCAGAACCAGCATAAGACCTCCATATTGGGCCTGGGATTTATTGGACAGGGATAGTCATTAGTGCAAGGGAGGATTATGCTCTTATTTTCATATCTATTTCATGTGGCTTTAGGCATTTTGTAACCCACACCAAGTCCTTAGGGATGAATGGATATTTGTTTCAACTACATCTGAAGTGAGTATCCACTACTATTCAGTATTGAGATGGATATCGTAATATCCACTGTATCTGGATACTGAACCGTATGTCAGCTATCCAAATCATCATTGAACGCATAACCATTTATTGACTACGGTTTGCCACATTAACATTTACCACTACTTCTTTCTCTTTTTTAACCCTCTCCTTCTATCCAGACTGGTCTGGCTATATAGTAATGCAATAAACCATAATGCAGTAACCAGTAATTGGTAAACAGCAATATCCAGTATTCCATTTTGGTGGTTAACCCCTGCCATTACCAGAGTTAGCGAATAACTACCCTAGTATTTGGAATACCAGATATTAACCATAGATAGTTGTGGAGGTTTTTTTTTTTGTTATTCAGCTCTACCCATGGCTAGGACTGAAATGAAAATGCTTTGCAATCTCATGAGAACATCCGAGATACTTGCAGCCCCCTGACAAGATCTCACCAAGATTGTTATAATTAAAAATGCTCTGCGCATGTGTAAGACAGCTGCCACAGCCATTGGGCACACGTGCAACCCACCGGCAGCCGTTTTGCACCATGCGCAGAGCGTTTTTGAGGTTTTCTTGAGAATCTTGCAAGATACTTGAAAGCCCCAAACACTTTGTGAATGCGCAGATGGCCGCTGTGGTCGTTCTGCATTTGCACAGCCGCGCGGTGGCCATTTCTGAGAATCTTGAGAGAATGTCAGCGAGAACGCCAATTCTCACAATATTCTCGAGACATAAAATCTCACAGAGAAGCATATTCTCGAGTCTTTTGCCCAGGGCAAAATCTTGTTTCCATTCTACGCATGACCAAAATCGGCTGAAACTGACCACACACACACACACTAATTAGAAACCTCTTTCCTTTAGAAATCTAGCTAAGAAATTAACCTGTCTCACTCCTTCCTTTTGCTTCCAAGCTGCTTGAACGTGTTGTCTACTCCCGCTGCCTTGACTTCCTATCCTCCAACTCCTCCCTTGACCCCCTCCAATCTGGCTTCCGCCCCCTTCATTCTACTGAAACTGCTCTGGCTAAGATTACCAACGATCTTCTGGTGGCTAAATCTAAACGTCTCTATTCCATTCTTGTCCTCCTTGATCTCTCTGCTGCCTTCGATACTGTTGACCACTCACTCTTGCTGGATTCCCTTCACTCCCTTGGCTTTTGTGGCTCTGTCCATAACTGGTTCTCCTCCTACCTCTCTGACCGCTCCTTTAATGTGTCTCTCTCCAACTCCGCCTCCTCCTCCTTCCCCCTCTCAGTTGGTGTTCCTCAAGGCTCTGTTCTTGGCCCTCTCCTCTTCTCGATCTATACCTCATCCTTAGGCAAACTCATTGCCTCCCATGGCTTCCAATACCACCTCTATGCTGATGACACTCAACTCTATCTCTCTACTCCCTCTCTCTCTCCCTCTGTTCAAGCTCGCCTCATCAACTGTCTCTCTGACATCTCTACCTGGATGTCTCAACGTCAACTCAAACTCAACATGGTTAAAACTGAACTCCTTATCTTCCCCCCTCATCCTTCCTCTCCTTCTTCACTGTCAATAATTATTGATGGAGTCACCATCCTGCCTGTCCCCCAAGCCCGTAGCCTAGGCTTCATCTTTGACTCACCCCTTTCTTTTAAACCCTACATTGACTCTGTTGCTAAATCCTGTCGCTTCTCCCTCCATAACATTGCTAAGATTCGCCCTTTTCTCTCTGTCTCCTCTGCCAAAACTCTTGTTCTCGCTCTGGTCAGCGCCTGTCTCTTATACACATCTAGATGTGTATAAGAGACAGCTCCAGCCCGTGCACTTCGCTCCTCCTCTGTCCCTTCTCTCACCCTTCCACGCCTTCCCTGCTCCCCTAAGCGCCTTCGTCCCTTCTCACTTGCTGCCCCCCATGCTTGGAACTCCCTCCCTGTCCACATCCGCCTTGCCCCCACCCTTCATACCTTCAAATCTCTCCTTAAAACTCACCTCTTCCGCCTGTCTCTTATACACATCTAGATGTGTATAAGAGACAGGCCTTGCCCCCACCCTTCATACCTTCAAATCTCTCCTTAAA
Source organism: Sphenodon punctatus (assembly GCA_003113815.1). Lineage (NCBI taxonomy): Eukaryota > Metazoa > Chordata > Lepidosauria > Sphenodontia > Sphenodontidae > Sphenodon > Sphenodon punctatus. The sequence goes on from QEPC01014804.1 coordinate 328,196, forward strand.
ACTCACCTCTTCCGCTCTGCTCTGTCTGACTCTTTATCCTGCTGAGCCACTATTCCTATACCTACGATCTGTTTACCCTTATCCTTGCCACATGGACCTGCCTGCTGTCATTCTCATCGTAACCAAGCCAAGTACGTGCACTTGAGACCTCGCATCTTCATGAATGTTAGACCCCTTGTCTCTCCCTCTGTTCCCCTTCCTATGTCTCTCCCCCAGCTCCTGTCGCTCAGATTGTAAGCCCTAGGGGCAGGGACCGTGTCTATTTTATTACTTTGTAAAGTGCCATGTACACTGCTGGCGCTATATAAATGTTTGTTAATAATAATAATAATAATAATAATAAAGAAATTGGCTTACACAACCTGAATTTTCACAATGCAGTTTATTGGCAATGAGCACAGAACAGGCACCGGCATCGCACTTTTATATACATCAGGCAGCAAACAGGCACTTACAAAGCAGGCAATTTGGATTGTTGTTGGTCAGGGATTATTTTAATATTCGTGACTGTGTGGCTTCACCTAACTGGGAGAAACTTAGCATGATGCAGAAAGGGGCCAGCAAGAGAGCCCACATGTTACATGTCCTAAGTCCTGTTGAGAGGCTTTTAAATGACACAGGGTGACTGACCGGCTCCTTTAGAGTTGACATTTTTGATGCAGACTCAAGCTCCATAGAGTTTCTGGTCCCCTAGGTACCAGAAAGAATTAAGGAAGAACCTAACAGAATGAGGAACTTACAGGAATGAATAGTCTTTCTAGTTCCCTGTCAAGGGTATTTTAAGCCATGGATCTTCGGGTGTCCCTTTGTTCCACAGCCCCCAGGGAAAAGTTGCTCACCTCCCTGCTCCTCTTCTGACTGAGCTCTCCATGTTCTCCAGAAGGTTCGCATAGTACCAGGTGGTGTAATCCCACAACAGCAATAGGAAGGCCCTGGTGGTTGGATCCCACATAGGGCTGAAGTGTCAACTCCTCTTTCATCTCTGCTATTTTATTCTGCCATTTCGGAATTGCCTGCGACTTTCTACAGCTTTTCCGCCGGCATTCCGCTAATTCAGAAACTGTCGGAACAATCTCGGAAGCTGTCGGAGCAAACATTGTTCCGCTATTTTCGCAGCTGGTGGAAGTAGTGGAATGAAAGTAGCGGAATGACAGAAGTAGCGGAATGAACATCTCTATCGCACCGTGTCGCTCATTGCGGAAGAGCTTTTTCCATTGGAAAAAGCTACCGCAGCGGCCTGCCATTGCAGCGCTACAGTCACCTCCTTTGAGAATGGGACCAGCGCACTCTAATCACCAATATCACCTATGGCATGATCTGGTGGAATCAAAAGTAGTAGGTGGCAGAGGACCGGTTCAGTTCCTCATTCCAAGTCCCCAAGGAGATGACTGAGGATCCCCACCCCTAGTGCCCCAGTCACCACAATATGCCCCCCCCTAGATATGAGAGACCTTTAAGAACTACCCATTCCCACCACCACTACCGCCTAAAAACAGGCCTACTCTCTGGTTATCAATGTGGTGTTTGGGGTTTACGTTCACAGCATGTGGTGTCAACATTGGCTAAATTCCACCCAGTACGATATTGGCTCACAACAGTCACCATGTGGACAAGATATGATGGGGAATCTGATGCCTGTTTGAAATTAACATTCTTTCCATACATTCCTTGTGCAGTGATACTTCATATTCTTAGACACACCTAGAGCAGAGGGAACACATGACTTTGCTGGGTCTGCATTTAACAGAAGCTCTGGGACAATCATCATCCAACAAGTTGCGTCTGCTATGAAACTTAAGGGGGGGAAAGGGGGAGCAGCACTATTAAAACAGGGGGCAAGGTCACAAGTAGAGCTGGTTTTAAATTTTTCATTGAAATGAAATTTGGACCAAAATATTTAGGTGTTTCAGAGCTCATGACCTTTCCAAATTCATTCAACATTTAATATTTTTTTAAAATTGAAAACATTTCAAATCTCATCATCAACAACACTTAACTTCAGCCTCAAAAAAATCTCAAAAAGCATCGACACTTTGGGGTTTTTGCGCCACTGAAATTTCTGCCAAAATTCTATTTTTTTCAGTTTCAAAATTTCAAAATCAATTTTGAAAATCACCTGAAAAAACTTGATGTTTATAGATTTATATTTTCTTCTACCAGATCTTGCTCACCAGCAGGGAAATGAACTTGGAGAGCCACAGCAACCAAAAGAAATTTAAACACATTTGACTCAATTAATTTCCATTAAACTGAATCAGAAAGTTGTGCTGATGATGTTAGGTGCAAGGGATAGAATAAGGCCCTAGATGATACAGAAAGTATAGGAAAATCTTTCCAATTATCTAGACCTCCTTAACTTTCCCAGTTGAACTATTGATAAGGGGCCAAAGCTGCTCTCCACTGTACGATTTCAAAGCCATTGACATCAGTGCACCAAAGATGAAAATGTGTGCTATCATGAATTTCTTGTGAAATTCATGATAGGCAAAAGTGATTTGTTTCAGTGTTGCAGGTCGCAGTTGACAAGCAGAATGAACGGGGGGGGGGAGGGGGTGATTCATAGATCTTTAATTTCGGCTTTTCCCTTTATCTTATCATTTTTTTGCTTGATGAAGACGATGTGGAAACATATTTTGAACTAGAGAGGCTTCCCCCACCAGTGGAAAGTCCCCCGCCAAAGCTTCCACTTCCAGAACTGAAACTGCTACCTCCCACAGTCATCCCACTGCCCCCACCAAAACCGAGACCTCCACCACCTCCCATTCCAAGACCGAGGCCGAAGCCAGCACCTCCTCCTCCTCCTCCTCCAAGGCCAAACTGGCCACTGGCACGTCCTCCACCTCCGCCTCCACCTCCACCTCCAAGGCCGTAACCACTGCCGCCTCCAAATCCTCCACCAGTGCCGGCACCTATGCTGCTGCTGCTGCTAACCACCGCTGAAAGAAAAACACAAATCCAGTTATTGAGACAACAGACTGAGGTAACAACGGCAACTGGTTACCTGGCTAATCGAGCATCCCATTGAATCTGGGGGTCCAACTCACTCCAATTGTGTTTGTGTACTCCAATGGGCTACTCAACTCCCCAAGCTGGCACACACCACCCCAGAAACCAAAATGGAGGTGCATGAAGAGCCCATGCACATCCATGATACGAGTCCCCCTGGGAAATGGGAACCTATTAGGAGCTGAAAACAGGTGGAAAGAAGCCTCATTGCCTCCCCCACCCCACCTCCCGTCATAAAAAGCTAAACAGGGAAGTCCCCAGCTCAGCTGAGCAGCACATGGGTTGGGAGCGGGGGAGCAGGGAGCAGCGACCAGGACTGGAGAAGCTGAATCCCAACGGTGAGGTGAGTCAGTCCGGGGTGCTGTGGGTGCCTGTATCAGCATCATGGGGTGTCCCAATAATACCTGCATTTTTGGGAACTGGGTACCTCATTGGGTGCCCACTAGGGGTGGGACACCAGGGAGAATACCAGATACCAGATTTATCGGTATCAAATCTCCCCAGTATCGGATTTACTGGTATCGGCATACCGGTTTTTTAACATTGGCCTCTTTACCATTTTTTTTACATTGCGGCCATTTATTTCAATGGCCGTGATGTAAAAAAAACAGAAGAGCAGCCAATGTTAAAAAAACGGTATGCCGATACCAGTGATTATTGGACTATCTGATTAATCCGATATACCCGATTATCGGTTGTATCGGATTAATCAAATACCGATATCCCCACCCCTAGTGCCCAATGGGGCTACCCAAAATCCAGCTATTACATGTGGGTAGCAAATGTGCAACCCGCTGCAACTGTAATTGAGATTGCCAAATAGAACCCAAACCCACTACCGCGTCTAACTAATGAAAATGAGTTCTCAAGCTACTTACAGATGCTCACAGGGCTGGTGAACTCGCCGGACATCCTATTATGAAAAAAAGTAGAGCTGATAAGTTACCCAGTGATTCATATCTCCACTTAAAAACCTGTAAGACTGATAGGGATGCAACGCTGGGGCTGATCCCAAACCCCATGGATCCTGTGCGCAGCCGCACAGATTGCCATTGCAGGCACATTGTGCTGCGAGGGAATCGAGCGCATATGCGTGGGCGAGAGATCCTTGGAGATCAGTCCAAGTGTCCAGTAAGCAAGAGGATCAGTAATCTTTTAAACAAAGGCTCTATTGCGTGCATAGGCACCAAAGGTTTGCAGCACTGGGTGGTTGGGATTTGCCAAAAACGTTGCCACCCCCGAGTAGTAGTCATGGTAGATCCCAGTGGGGGAAACCACCTATGCCCAGAGGGGGGAAGGTGGGAGATAGGTACAGTGCTATCCCTTTTAGGCTTCACCCTTCCTGGGGCGTAAGAAACACTTTGAGAGACCAGAGCTATATTTAATCCGCCCCTCCCCAATAACTGAACTGAAACCTAAAATAACCAGAAGTGAAAACCCCAAAACTGGACATGCTGACAACAGGACTGGAACAAATAGGCTGTTCCGGTTTTGCGGAATTTTCCACAAAATAGGAGTGGCTTATTAATTTTAAGGGTCGGAATTCCGACTGGGCCATTTTGCACAGGTGTAGAACAGCAGTGGTCGGTCATCCTGCACATTCACAAATGGCCACCACTGTACAACAACATGCTTATTGTTTATTATTTTGAGTCCAATCAGATTTTAGAACTTGGAGCAGTTTCACTGTTGTTTGGTCCAAGTTCTAAATGACTCAACACAACAGCGGATTCCATCAGAATCAAAACTGGGCAAAAACTTTGAGTTCAGCCCCAGTGAATAACTATTTTTGTCATCGATATTATTCAGGCATTCAGAGAGGTCAGCGGGTGATCGGACCTTCACTGTGGTGGGACCCTGAGGGCGGAACTCCCTCACTCCAGATGTCTCTCTCTCAGTTCCTACCTCTTCACCCCACTTATTTTCCATGTGCCTTTAGACAATTCACTGCTGGTTCCCCTTACCAGGCTTTTTCTCCCCCTTAACCTTCCCCTCTTAAATGGTTTTAAAATAGATTTTAGGTTATTTGATCATATTTTATTATATTAATTTTGTGAAGTGCCCCAACTCCCATTTGGTGGGGTCAATATATATTTATAACGATAACAATAATAGTAAAAATTATTAAAATATTAATAATACCTGAAAACAGTGGGGCCAATCCCAAGCCCCAGAGAGAAGTGCATTTTGCATTGCACTAATGCGCACCCCCAATTACGGGGACTGAGGCATGTGTGCAGGCTGCACAGAAGCCGCACAGGATCCATACGGCACGCTGTACGCAGGTATTCTGGATTGCACCCATTAAATCTACTATCCATTTCAGCTGTAATATCAGCACCTTGGTAACTCACCATAAAATAGGGATGGACGAACGCGGTTCGGAAGTTTGGAGTATGGACCGAACTAAACCAGTTCGGTCAACTGAACCGAACTCGATTTTCGAACCAAACCGAACCAAATTTCCGAACTCGGCTCTGTTCGCCCATTCCTAAAAGATAATATTCCATTTAGTTCAATGGGGTTTGAATTTCCGAACTTTGTTCGGAAGTTCAGACTGAACCCGAATAGTTCGGTCAACCAAACCGAACTTCCGAACCGAACCAAATTTCCAAACTTGGTTCTGTTCGCCCATCCCTACCATAAAATGGGTTAAGGCAGCAGCTCCCCAGCTTTTAACCTGCATGACCTATTGACCTTATTTAGTCATTTAAATATAATCCTGGAACCCCAGACAATAATGAAGACACGTAGAGTATAGTGACTATCAGCTGCAGAGCCGAAGCGAGTACCCACATCAACTCAAAAATGTCAGGTTCAAATCAGTAATCAATTTTGACCCAATTTGGGGACCCAATGCCCAGGAATGTCCCAGAATAATTGATTTCCGATCCTGATGTTTTGGTTTTCCATTGTGATTGTTCTGTTTCCTATCGCAATCATTAAGTTTTTTGTACTGATGTTCTGATTGCTATCAAGAAAATCAGTAAATTGGTACCCAAAATTACTGATTTTGGGGGGAGGGGAGGTTCAGGCGCCTGATCGGTGACCAGGTAAATAATCAAATTCCCAGTACTTGAAAATGCCAGTATTGCCTGCAAGTACCAAATTAGGTAACTGCGTCAACTCTAAACAACTGGGATAGTGACACGCACACCCCAAGTGCCAATGGAGTGCATGTCATCACACTCAAGGCCCCTAACTAGGGCTGAAATAAGTATTCAGTGTGGATGACAAATTAAATATATTTGTATCCAATTTTAGACAAGCAAGTACAACATGGTATTGGCTTCCTGCTTCGTTTATGGTTCAGAATATTCTTTTCAGAATTTCCGGGTCCAGTATTTTCAGTTTCTCTGGCATTTCCGTATTTTGTAATGAAATGGATTTCTATTTTAAATTGAATTTATATTGTTTTAGATTTGTTTTATGTTGCAAAGTGCTCCAAGCACAGTTTGGTGATGGTGGTGGGTGCTAAACAGATAAAATGATGGTGATAATGAGGATGAATATTCCAATCACCTCCCACTTCATTCGTAAGAGCAAGTGTGCCGATTCTCCTTGAAATAATTAAACGTTCCATTCCCAGTTTGGGAACCTCTATGATAACCAACCACTTACAACTAAAAGCAAACCAAAACACTGAACAGTGAGCAAACAAGTGAATGAATGTTGCACAAATAAAAAAGGAAACCTATCAGTGTTGGAAAATGAATTTTGCAAATCTGGACGACGACTACGATTTGAATATCACCATGCAGATTTTGCAAATCCATCCAATCCAGAGTTTTTTCTAAGTTGTCCCTCTTGCTCAAACAAAAAAATTATCCTGCACCCACCTGCACTCCTCTCCTTCCAGCAGCGTCCTGTAGGTGGCAATCTCAACATCCAAAGCCAACTTAACGTTCATCAGCTCCTGATAGTCACGCAGCAACCGAGCCAGTTCATCCTTGGCAGCCTGGAGGGCATTCTGCAGCTCGGTGAGCTTAAACCTAGCATCCTTGAGAGCCATTTCTCCTCGCTGCTCAGCGTCCGCAATGGCCGTGTGCAGATTGTTGATCTGTCAGAGACAGGGATGGAGGCTTTTTATTATTTATTAAAATCTATACCATGCCCTTTCTGAAAGTCTCAGGGTGGTTTACAAAAAACACAAGATGAAAGACAGACTTCAGTTTCAGAGTGCAGATGTCACTATATTGCAGGGATGTAGCTAGCCTATCTGCAAATGACACAGGCCCACAAGTCGGGGTGGGGGAGCATGTGCACCACCTGAACATTTATTATATCTATGTTGGCCAACACTGGGTGGTGCAGCAGAGGGGTAACATTACACCTTCTGCAACCCAGCCTAGTCCAACTTAGCTACAGGCTTGCCGTACGCATGCCAGAAGCCCAAATACTAGACCTTATGGAAGCTCTAGGCCATACTATGATGGTGATAACTGATGACTCAACTTATTTAATTAGTAGGCATCACTATTTGCACATTGGCCTAGATTGGAGGAAAGACCGAAGACCCCCAGAGGAGGAAGACCACCAGGGAAGAAGCTAGGAGTTCAGCTCAGGCATCCTACCAAGAAGGATTCAAGCAATCTGCTGTAGAGTTGGCATAGTGGTGGTGGAGGCCCAGAACCTTTGAACAACGAATTGTTCTCATCTGAGAATGAATGGTGAAAGAGCATGTGAACTTTTTTGGTTGTGGAGGAGAGTCTGCAAAGGAGACCTATGGCAGATATTCCATCATTTGCATTGGATTTACCAATCCCTTACACACAATACTACTATTAGTGCAGAACAGAATAAATCCCAGTTCGTAGGTTACAAAGTACAGAAAGCCAGTCTACAATACCCGCTTCCTCAAGATAAAAAAATTCAGGCCAGTGTTACATTAAGCTCTTCCTTACCTGTTTTTTCACATTATCAATTTCAGCTTTCAGCCTCTGAATCAATCGGGTCAGTTCAGAGATCTCACTCTTGGTGCTCTTCAAGTCATCACCATGCGTGGAGGCTGTTACCTGGAGTTCCTGGAACTATCAACAGAAACAAAATGACTTATTAAATTGGGAGGGGGAAATGTGTGGTTTGACTCAAATTTGTACAAATACTGAAGTTTCAAATTCTAAATTCTGAACCCAAAACCTGAATTTGTATTTTCAGTGAGGTTAAGAACAGGGTTTACATTTCTTTGCAAATGAAATGGCAATGAACAATGAAATTTCCAAGTAAAATATATAATTGTCAGAAATTTAATTTGCACTTTTGACCAAATATAATTGCTGTAAGAGGCTGTTGTTTATTAGAAGAACTAGATGACCGAGAGAGGCCAATAACGACTATCTTGGTTCTAAGCCAATAATTCTTGGTATCGCCAATATCGGTTCTTTTACATTATCGGTATCAAATTGATGTTAAAGATCCAATACCAATAGATCCGATAAATGGAGATGTGATACCAACCTACAACTGATACTAAGAATTTGCCTGAAGTCCCACTATAAAAACCTGGCAAAATGACAAGAAGCTCTTCAAGACTGAGATTAAATGAATATCCAGTGCAAATTTTGTATCCCTGCTTGGTTCAGTTCCATTAAAGCAGACAAAAACCACTAACAATTCACATCTTAATTGAATAACCATTTCAATTATTTCATGTTGGTTCTTGCTGCAGTTCATAATTTTGGTGATTTCATTTTTGGTTAGTTTGGAGTATTTTGGTTATTTCACGGCCATATTATTTAACTAAAATTTGACTTCAGGTCTGATCCAAGGTGTGGTGCACACACATAACATGCACATAGATAGCAGCACCAAAGCTGCTGGGGCTTATCTGGGAGAGCTGCTCAAGACCCACCCCCATCTCAGGGAAGAGAAAGGGGAAGAGAGATGAGAGCTGCTCTTCCAGCCCAAGGTCATCACCGCCACCACATCCCTGCGCCTCTTTGGATGGTGGGACACATGCAGCTGTATGAAAAATAGTCACTATGGTGGCCCCCTAAGACAAATTCCATAGGCATGGGGTTATTTCAGTACTCTTTGAATACCTATTTCTAGTTGTTCTTAGCATGGTAAGAAGGACGTTGCTATACATTTGTCTATGGGTTTTGGTCAAAAAAGAATACATTTTTTTTTTAAAAAAAACATTGTGAAGAAGGAACCAGGAGAGTGGACATGCAAATATTCACAAAGGAACAGAAATACAAAATAATCAAAATGAAAGATCCAAAATAATAGATATGTGAATATCCATTTTGGTTGCAGAACTTAATTCACATATTCGAAGGTCTATCCAAAACTGCGAAAAATTCATGAATTCAAAAATGCCTATTCATTTTGCCAGTGCTTCAAAAGCAAAAGGTGCATGCACGAATGGAATCGGACTTGTGCATTGATGTTGTACAGATGCTTTTAGAAATCTTCTTCAGTACCTCTCAATTAATTCACGGTAGAAAGAAACTCACGTGTTTTGAGTCCCCATGAAAACATATAAATTCATACTGAGCAGAGCGCTGATTGACTTCCCTATTCAAACATAAATTAAGTGGTTTATGGGATCCACCTGAGGGCAGGGTGGCAGCCCTTCATGGGGGAGAGGAGTGGGGTAGAAACCCAAAAGAAGAAGGTTCCACCCCTCGATGGCTGGAATTATAGGGCTACTCAGAGGATCTGGAGAAGTTGCCGCACTGGACACACAACCACTGCCCTTGTCCCGGGCTGGATCAAGTTCGATGAGGTTCTCAGATAGCCTTCAGGACATGCTTGGATCTCAGAAGGGAATTACCTTGGCGCTAACTGCTGCCAAGCCTAGCTTTCACACAAGAGGTGCCAAGGCTAAGCCCTGGCATGGGAAAAGGTACATGGGCTGACATGCCCGAGCACAAATTAAGCCCCAGAGGCACAACAACTAAATTTCCCAGCCCTGCTGCCAAAAAATCGTGGCAACTCACTTCCCTCCACTGTGCCTCAGTTTCCCTGTCTGTGCAAGGGGAATCATGACAGTGAGCAAAGGTGCATAGGACTCAGACATCACTGAATGCAAACAATACTTAAACATATTGAATTTAAGGGATTCTGCTGCTGGTTTTCAAGTGCCCTGAATGACATAGACCTTGGCGAGATTTGAGACCTGCTCCTGGAGCTTCATGCTGACAGTTATCTCCACTTAGAAACCACCCATTGCTTGGGGAGCCTACCAATCACACTAAGTCAGCGGGAGATCAGGCCTTTGCTGGGGCTAGTCCCTCAGTGTGGAACTCGCTCCCTGTTCCTCCGGAGGTCTCTCTTAGTTCCCCGCTCCTCACCTTTAAAAAGCAAGTAAAGACATCTATATAATGATATGCAATGATATCCATTCGTTTTTGTGTTCATTTTCATTTTCAAAAACTCCTTCGTTTTCAGAAGTTTTAATAAACAAAAAATTCATTTTAGTGGGTTTTTTGTTTTCGTTTTATTAAAAATAATTTTTAAAAAATATCACTGCACATGTGCAAAATGGCCACCAGGCTGCTCTGCAGATGCACAGCCCTTTCCCAAAATGGTGACTTTTCCACAAGGGGGTGCATGCGCAGAACAGCTCTGGTGGCCATTTCACACATGTGCAGTTCTGGTTTTTTAAATATATATATATATATATATATATTATTTTTAAATGAAAATAGATGAAAGCAAATGACAATTGTTTGCTTTTACATCCATTTTTTAAACATTAGTTACAAACACAAATGGGGCTCAATTCATTTTCATAACTAATAGAAAACGTTATAGATGCACTCTCCTACCTATTTATTCTCCAGGTATTTTTAGGATCCACTGCTGGTTCTCCTGAATGCGTGCTGTCCTTTCCCGCTACCCTCCCCCTTTAAAATGGTTTTTATAGAGACTTATATTTTAAGTGGATTTTATGTCATATTCGTATGGGCACTATCAGGTTGTGGGGCAATATTGAAATAAAAGTTGTTTTATTAATAATAATAATTATTATTGTATAATGCTTTGGAGTCTCTGAATGCAAAGGGATAGGTTGTGACATATTTCTCAAAATGTGTCCTTGAACATCAGGGTGACTCACTTTGCCTTGGTACCAAGCCTCAGCTTCCGCTCTGCTCCTGCTGGCGATGTCCTCATACTGGGCTTTGACCTCAGCGATGATGCTGTTCAGGTCCAGGTCTCGGTTGTTGTCCATTTGCAGCACGACGTTGGTGTCGCTAACGTGTCTTTGCACCTGAGATAATTCCTGCAGAAAACACACCAAAGTCTCTGTGATACAGTCGCGAAGATAATGAGACTCGCAAAGACAGATTTAAAGAAGATACAGATGATGGAGAATAGCATTCTAGGAAGAACAATAGGTGGGTTGCGGAAAGGAAGAAAGATTGCTCATAGAAATGGAATGAAGAGAATGATGTTGGGGCTAAGATATAGAAGATCCTAGAAACAACAAATAGTAATGGAACCAATAGGCAGTTCAGTATTTGCGGATATTAATTGAACATTCAGCTAGGCATCTGAATACCCAATTAATATCTGCATCCAAAGACGTATTTGGCATATATTCATTTTATTGTGCATGCTTAAGAGCGCACACTGAGCAAGTTGAACTAAAATATTTGATGCAGCTATCTGAATGGAGCAGAGCAAATATCTGGTCCATCAGATTCTGTCCAAAGTTCAGTTCTGAATTTGACAGATAAGATATTCCCACTGATTATTTTTTTGACCTCTAACAGCAGAAAGATGTAATAAAGAGAAATTTAAAGAAAGGATTAGACATCAAAGAGTTGGAAACCAACACAATCGGCCAGAAAGACTGATGGAGAACTGTATGAAAATGGGAATAAAAGTTGAGGAGGAGGCAGCAGCAGAGGACTGAATTTACACAGCAGTAGAGCAGGTTAATATTTTTCAAACAAAAATGTGATTAAGTATATTTAATACACTAAAATGTGGAAAGGTGGTGATTCCAATGCATTTTTTAAAATTGCTAATTCAAGCTTTTGTGTGTCTGAGGAAGGGCCTTTTGTGACCTGAGGCTCTGCATACTTTCACCAACAGAAGTTGCCATCTGAAGTACTTTGTCTCCAAATAAAATAAAGTAATAGTTTTGACCAATTATGCAGAACAGGATCCTTCCCAGGTCTAAATTATATTTACTCATCAAGTAAGAACAGCCAAGGAAATTAGACCTATTCATGAGTAAGCGGATTCAGTACTAAACTTTAAACTATTGATGCTGGTCCAGAACATAAGAATTGTTCTACTGAGTCAGAGCAATGTCCACCAAGCCCTATCCAGAGTCCACAAGGTCCTATCTTTGATAGTAGAAAATGGTGGATGAAGTATCCAAGATATAGAGCATGTACAGAGGGTGTCTCTACCAGAAACGAGTTGAGTACTCTGGTATCCAGCCAAATATCGAATGGTATCCAGTTACTGTCTCACAGATATACGGTTAACCGGATTGCCAATTTTCTGCAATACCAGTCTTTGCCATTTACTCCATTGCCATTTGACAATATTATTTTTGGTTGGTTGGTTTTCACCCTTCCTCTCTCCCTCTGGACCTGGTTTTAAAGTAGTAACAGTAGCATTAAGTTATGCAGCAATGCAATAATATAGAAATACGATGAGCGGTAATGCAGCAAACTGATTTACTTTTGGAGTATTGTCCAGAAACCTAATTTGGCAGTTAACCTCCACAGTAACTGGTTAGTTATCGAATAACTGCCAAACTAACCAGAATACCGGATAATAACCGCAGTTCATTATTTTTGCTATCCGTTTCAGCATGTGTCGATATATTTAACACTTGTTGCCCTTCAGCCACCTAACATGGTCCCTGTTACATTTGTTCACTTCAAACATGGATTTAATGGCTGCAAAATGAACATGGGTTTGCCGGGGAAGACTTGAGGCAACCAATGACACAACCGGTAACACTGGTACTACAGCTGAAATGGAGTACCAGATTTGGTACCCATGGGTAATAGCCACATTTTCGGGTACTGTTTTGGGTACTTGAACACTGTTCAAGTACCCAAAATACTGACAACCAGACTACTAAAATTACCTAAAAAACTGAAATACCACTCCCAAAATTCCTGAAATACCAGTTTGGGTACTGAAAAGTGCTCAAAATATTCGGTTCAACCTGGCTACTGGAAATTCAATGGATATATTCATTTTTGTGGGTACTTCTTTCAACTCTAACTGGTGCACAATTCATATCTGTTCAATGTCACTGCCCCATCATAGGTCACTGAATGGGGCTCATACTTATACTGGATTCTGGTGCATTCTCGGCAAAGATTTCATTGGAAATGCAGGGAAGAGAAATTTACAAGGCATTAAGCTGTAATAGCCAGGGGCTGCCTTTCTGAGTGTACGTGATTTCTATATTTGTAATTTATTGTAAGTATATAAAGTGGCCTTTCAGTAAAAAAGAACACCAAGGGGTCACTCCCATGTTTGTGATGCCTCTGATGTACTCACCCTGTTGTGCAGAATTCATTATATGTATAGAGCACAAATGAATACGCACAAAAACAGGCAAATCCATCAAATTTTCAGTACTTGACCTGACCCACCACCTTTGGGTACTGATCAGTAGGGATGGAACTTGGGTTGGAATTTCAAATCTAATTTCATTTTGTTTTCCCCCCAGTTTTTTTGCATTGATTTTTTTTTTCTCATTGACTTCTCCCATTGAATCGTTTGATGCCCAACAGGTTACCCTATACCCTCATCTTCCAACTTCCAGTCTTGGAATGCTGATTTTAAGTACTGATTTTTCAAGTTTCCATCAATTTTTCTCTCTTTTCCCATACCAATTTACCCATAAAACAGTAATAATTAATAATTACTGATTTTTCAGGTAACCAACTACTTGGTCGACACTCTGTAGCCCACTGGGTACCTGACACAGTATCAGAAACTGTGGGTATTACCCATGGGTAGTAAATCAATTACTCATTACAGCTCTAGGTGGCAGCATAAATATGGAAGAGCATGCTCCATCTTCAGGTGATGTACTAGTTACTACCTCAGGATTCACTTCCCCCGTGGTTAACATAGCATGTAGAGACACCCAGAGTGCTCTTTCTACAGTTGCTCACTCCTGACTTCTGGCAGGCAGAGTTTTTTAGATAACCTCAGCATGAGGCTGCATTGCCTCCCACTCTTCGGTACCAGTCATGGATGGAGCTATCCCTTCAAGAATGGATCATGGTTTAGAGGCTCATCATGTGTCTACTCTCTGTGGTCCTCAAATCACCTCGTGGACTTATTATAATAACGTATGACTTATTATAATAGTATGAGACTATTAGGATGCATGGGGGGAAAGGAAACTCACCATTTCATAGAGAGCTCTCAAGAAGTTTAGCTCATCAAGGAAAGAGTCTGCCTTTGCCTGCAACTCCACTTTGTTCATAAAAGCGCCATCCACATCCTGGGAAAAGATATGAAATGTTCATTCAAGTTAAAGACGGGGGCAGTGTTGTCAATACCTCAAAAAAACATGTAGCTAAGTTGGAGACCTTCTTCCTTGTACACGAGGAAAAAAATATAACCACTATTTCTCCTCAAACTGACACTTGTAACAGAATTTTAAGACAGTACTCCAACATTTGGGTCATTCTCTTTGACTCCGGTCATCCACTAGACAATTTGCAATGGAGACAAAGTAGTCCATCTATTAAGTTCACAAACGACCTAGAGGATGACTTGAGTCATAGAGGATAACTTGAGTGATGGGGCATCAAATATCATCTGAACTACTTTGTCCCCATCTCTTACATTTGGGACCGACATGGCAATCACACATTCTCTAAATAGTTTGCTTCATTTTGCAATGGGACTAACGCATTCTCTCCTGGAATGCTACCCAATGCTAAAATACTTGAATTTGAAACTAAGTCCCCTCTGCGTTCGCTGCAGTGGGAGTTTGGCAGTGCCCCCTACCTCTTGGGAAACAAAGGAGATGAGGGGGGTCGTGAACGGCCGCCGGAGGGACGGGCGGGAAGCCAAGGCTGCCTGGCAACCAGAATTCAAGGCGCACAGGACTCTCGCGAGAGCCGGGATTCCCGGGCGCCATCTTAGCTCCCTGCTTGTGCGCCTCATTCGGCTGAGCACAGAGCAGGGAGAACGACGTGCACCCACCCACCCGCCCTTATAAATTGGCACCACTCTGAGTCACCACTGGTCATGTATTAGGACCGGAAAGGAATTTTCCCTGAGCCAAATTGGCAAAACAGCGAGGGTTTTTTTGCCTTTCCCGGAGTGACCTGCTGATTCGAATAAGGGGTGAGGACGTGATTTTGCTGGTGGTAGACAAAATTGTCGCACTCTTGCAGTCGGCGGAGTTCAAGCCAATTGTTAGAAGCTGAAGTTGTTAGGATAGTATTGAATAGGAACATCTCCTTAAGAGATGGGCATAGACCATGCATAGCCGCTCAGTGCGGCCCACTGTATGGTCAGCCCGAGGGTAAGAGGCGAGCGGCCGGACCCGCTGGGCGGACCATGTACCAAACAGTAGGTTACGGTGTCCTCACCCTTGTTGCTTAAACCCCCGCCACCAGGGGCAAAAGGGGGTAGGTATGAGCAACCCGCCCTGGCCCGGGAAAACCCGGTGGTCAGGGTAGGGGGTAAGTTAATGAAGTTGGGTAAGTTAGGGCACAGGAGGATTCCCCTCAGGCTTAACCCAAAGATGTGGGAAAGAAGGGTGACAGGCAGACCGGATAGTACCGGGTGCGGGATGGGAACCTCCTGTGGTCTGGCTAACAGTTAGGAACAATGAATAGATAGGACCCCAGTTCAAAGGGGGAAGTGGGAGGGATACCCCTTCCCCCTTTTTGGTTATTATTAAAGAATGCGGCCATTTAAACCCATTTAAGGTGTCCTCGTCTTCTTTGGTGGGGGGGGGTGAGGCGACAACATTTGGAAGCGCGTTTAATAACATTGTTGGATAGCCCGATTCAATTCATGGACCATCCAAGGCTTAATTTATTACGCCCTTGGATATCACCAGCATTGTGACAAAAGAACAGGTCCTCTGGACTTCAACAGAGATCAAAATAAACTATCTTTGATATGGTATTTTATTTTATTTTTTTAAATGTCTTGCTCATGTGCTACCCACCTTCTTGATGCCCACAAACTCATTCTCTGCTCCGGTGCGCTTGTGGATTTCATCTTCATATCTGTTGGGATAAAGAGAGGTATTTGGATTCTCGCTTCTTGGCAGAGATAACGGGCAAGACCGAGCAGAAAGAAAGTGAAATGTAACAAGTGCCATGTCAAGATTTTTGCCCATAGAGGGTAACCACTGAAAAGGTCACCTTCATTGTGGCTGTTAACCACACATTTGGGGGTATAAGACAGTCTCATGGTGGACAAAATATAACTTTCAGTATATTATGCTAATAAATTATAGAGAAAGCAAGACCTTGGACTAATATTTTTTTAGACTTCACTCTTATTACATTTATTTATTTTATTTTATTTTTAAAACTTAGCATCCCGCCCATCCTGCCACAGGGAGCTCTGGGCGGCTTAAAATAAAACAACATTATCAAAGCTAAAACAGCACATAAAAGGGAGGATATAAAATATCCCGTATCACCCACCACCCTAACCCACTCCCTCCCCACCCACCCTCCCTCCCAAAGGCAAGTTCCCCTGATCAACTTTCTTCTAAAGTTGTTCTAAAGTTTCTGTTTACAAATGCAGACTTTACATCAAAGGCACAAACCTATCCCATTTGTGTGTGCTCACCCGCACAACGTATTCATGACATGCACACACACACACACCAGCTACACGCAGCAGACACACAACCCAGGCTGACCTGAACCCTCGTGCCCACGTACCCCATGGCCCGGGGGATTGACCGACGTGGAGCAGGAGATGGAGCAGGCGGTGTGCGTGGGCGTGAGGGTTCAAGTCGGCCCATGTTGCACACTTACCACACACAGCTTTCCTGTGTGTGCACGTGCCATGCATACATGCATTGTGCGCGCATGCTGTGTGCATCGCACAGGAAGGCGGCACACACGCAGGTTAGGATTGTGCCCAAAGTCTGCAAAGATGAAACTTCTATATTTAAAAAGACACCATGTAATATAGGCAGGGACCCCATGGCCAGCATTGGGGGGGAAACGCAGTGAACACAGGTTCCTGAATATAGGTGTCTAAATCCCTTTATTCCTAAAGCCCTTTGGCACTTCTCAAAACCTCCTACGCATTTCAGGACAAACCAACGTATTATGACATTAATTCCCTGGAGCAGAGGCGTGATTTATAGTTCTGTAAACTCTTGATTTTTAAAGCCTTGTATCTTTAATAGGGACCACAAATTGCTCCATCCCTGAACCACAGGCTGGGATCAGTGCCAAAAGTAACATTGCACTGTAAGAGATACTGTCAGTGAGATCAAGATGAACCATGCCTGTGCTCGCTGTTAGCACGGGTGAGTCTGATTCACTTCACTGGCACACATGCCCTGTTAGCTGTTAAGTGAAGGTGCTACCCACTTGGAGGACCACAGACCACCACACACTTTATACCAAAGGACCTTCTGACAGTCTGGATCGTGCACTTACTTCTTTCTGCAGTCCTCCACAAGGTCCTGCACATTCCTCAGATCCCCATCCAGCCGGCCCCTGTCATTTTTAAGGCCATCAAGCTGCCTCCTCAAGTTATTGATGTAAGCCTCAAAAAGGGGATCAATGTTGATCTGCTTGGTGGTTGTGCTCTGTTGCTGCAGGAGGTCCCATTTGGTATCTAGAACCTTGTTCTGCTGCTCCAGGAACCGAACCTAGAACCCAACGGGAAAGGGTATGTTATGCACTTGAACCAAATCTGACTACGAGTCGCACCATCTTTGGTGAGGACAACCAGTGAAGACAGTGAAATTAGTTCTAAATTATCATTACTGTTATTGTCATAACACCAGCAATGTACCCAGCACTAGACAATCCTTAATTAGAGACAGATCCCTGACCCAGTGGGCTTACAGTCTAGGGTGGAAAAGAGAGAGGAGAGGGGGAAATACATTCATAAAGTTGAGAAGTCACAGGTGCATGTGCTTAGCTTAGTTATAGGGCAGAAGGGAACCCTGAATGAAAGGAGAGTGGAATGTGCATCAATGAAGAGACTATAGGGGTGAGGAGCTATGGAAAGCTTGATAGAAGAGAGAGGTTTTTAAGAGGGATTTGAAGGGAGAAGCATGCGGGGGGTGGGCAGATGGTTCAGGGAGCAGGAGACTTTGTAGCGGGTGAGACTGGTGGCAGAGGAGATGTGCAGCTCCAGAGTGGAAACGTAGTGGGAAACTAGGGAAGAAAAACAGAGAGGAGCAAGTCCATGAAGAGCCTTGAAGGTGAAGACAAGGAGCTTCTGCTGGATGCAAAGCGAGAGGGGAAGCCAGTGGAGGGAGCTGAGAAGGGGCAGGCTTAGTTCTTCTGTGGTGCAGTTAACCTATTGACGGAGGCAATTCAGCCATCTGTATTTTGCAGACTTCCTCAGAAGCCTCCAGTACTAGCCGCTATGGGAGATGGGATTGCAGGTTAGAAGGACCATAAGGCAAAACGTTCATATAAGGCTAGTAAGAGGTCAGGACACTCAGCTGGGGTAAGTGAATCAGAGTCACTCCAGTTTTTAACCAAGCTAGGAATCTGGCCCTCTAACTTTAGTGGTGCTAGAGAGATTTATGCCAGCGGGGGATCTGGCCATAACGGCTTGGAAGAATTGAAACTGAAGATTCCAAATTATTGGTCCGAGACCTATACGGATGAAAGTTGGAGAAGCTCCATTTAATTAATCAATGCAGATTTTCCCAGGCAGGGGGGATCTAGCTCTCTCTATAAACAATTAAGTAGTTCCATGTGGCATTAGTAGTAGTAGAATATTATACTCAAGACCTGCTCCTGGAACCTCACCCCGATGGCTATGCGTACTCGGATGCCATTCACGGTTTGGGGATCACACCATCATGTCTAAAGTCAGAGGGTGATTGTGCTCCTGTGGTGGCAGGCTGCTCCATGGGGAACTCACTTCCTCCAGATGTTTATCTCTGTCTCTCCCTCTCCACTTTTAAAAAGCACCTGAACACATATAATTTATTTTCCAGGTACTTTTAGGGAATCCACTGATGGATTTTATTTCTTCCCCTTTTACCCGTCACTTTTTTAATGGACTGTATTTTATTGTATTTTTATTATATTTTATTAAATTGTCTCCATGAAGCATCCCAAGTGCCATTTGGGGGATATGGCATTACATAAATGATTTCTATAGAAATTGTTGTCTTCTAAGTGTTTGACAATCCTTATCTCGTTCACCCATGCAGCAACCCTGTGAGATGGGTCTTTATTATTCCCAGTTCACAGATGAAGAACTGAGACTCACATGGCCACCTTGTGAGTTGATAGCTAAAATAGGAACCTAGGTCCAACTTAAGCCCAACACGTTATCCACTAGGCTACGCTGGCTCTCTTTGTGGTAGGTGCCGTTATGTTGCTTTCTGGCATTTTCAAATACCATTCAAAAATAAAAGACAAGAAACGATACAAATATCTGGAAGACTGTCTCTTCCCTTATGTTACACTGCAGCCTCTGTGTTTGGCCGAGGGCACCCACTTCCACCTACTGTATTCACAACAACAGCACGCCAAGAAGTGTTCTCAGTGGCTGCCCCACAATTATGGAACTCCCTTCCCTTGAGCGTCTGCCTAAGCTCGTGCCTGCCCATCTTCCAGAAGAGATGCAAGACCTTTTCCTCTGGCCAAGCATTTGGCAGACAGGGATAAGGTTGGGAAGAATTGGGTGGAGGGGTTAGCAAAAACGGTGGGTGGGTGGGGTCTAGTGGATTTTGTTTTTTATTTGTTTTATATGTTTTGTAAGCCACCCTGAACCTAATTGGGAATGGTGAGGTAAAAATTTGAATGAATGGATAAAAAGAAGGTGGTTATCTCCTAAAAGCTGCAGCAAAATAGAAGTACTATTATTTATAGAGTGGCCGCAGTGTGCACAGTGCTAAACAGTGGTGAACAGAGACAGGTCTCTGCCCCAAGCAACTAGCAATATAGGATGGAAAAGCAAGAGGAGACAAGGGAGAGAGTATTATAGGGAGAGGTAGCGATAGGTTCAAGAAGATGGGAAGCTGGAGGTGCATGTGCTTAGCTTAGTTATAAGGAAAGGAGTGGGATCCTGAAGGACAAGATGGTACGATATATGGAGAGGCATAAATGAGGAATCGCGGGGGTGAGAAGCTAGGGAAAGTGTGATGGAAAGGGTAGGTGAAACTGTTGGAATCACCATGGAAGAAGGGCTGTAACTGTTTAGGGAGGAGGAGTCTGAAACTGCAGACAGAGGAAGAGTTAAGTTCCCAGGTGGAAGGGGGGGGGGGGGGTATAGCAAGAAATGAAGGCAGGATGCTAGGGAGGACCAAGACCAAATAGCCTTGAAAGGGGAAGACAAGGAGTTTATGTTGGATGGGAAGTGGGAGAGGGAACCAGTGGAGGGAGGAGAGGAGAGGAGAGGTTGAACATGATTATAGAGGCACATGTAGGGACGAGAACGAAGGAACCTCATTGATTGGCCAATCCTTCATCAACTTATCTAATACTCCACTGAACCCAGTTATGCTACGGTCTTCACGAGATCTCATAGTCACATCAGAAAATACATTAAATTGACTTTAGACCCCATACAACAAAATTCTTGAACCAAGAACATGAAGACTCCCACTGAAGCCAACAAGAGAGCCCTCATGATTAAGCTTCTGCTACACATGCTTTTGCACCTTGCCCAATCAACGGTTAACATTCAAACCCATGCCTCCCAGGAGCTATGAAGCAGAATAAAAATAAACAAATCGTCATATAACATGTACAACCAAATTTAGATAAGGGGTTCGGTTTAGGCCAATATAAACAGCTGAGAAACACGTGTTAAGAATAGTACATGAAAGTAAGTACAAGCTGTTTCACACATCCTTATCTGCACTGGTACCTAACCAAATCCTCTTTGGTTGATCCCGGGGTAAAATTTTCTAAAGTACGTAAATAACTAGAAGTTTAAGAGCCATTTCCAAAAGCACCGTAGACATTTAGGAGGCAGTGAAGTCTCCACTGCTAGAAGTCTTCAAACCAGGAACAAACAGCATTTTAAAAGAGGTGTTTCAGACAAACACAGATTAGGCACTTTCTAGAGAAAACCGTCTATCTATTTAGAGGCAAGAGAATTCGGACCTCTGATAGATACAGGAAATCAAGTCGAATGATCTTGGTGAAACCCCTTGGTCTTTAAAATCTAACACTGTATAAAGAGGAGTCATATTTTCATGGTGGCAAACAGGATTTGGACTTAAAGCGCCTAGCTACTTTTGAAAAGAGGGTTTGAGAGTCCTACTTTAATTTGAGGTCACTTTTCAATGCACAAATGTAATTTAGACATCTACATCCCATTGACTTCGAAGGGGAGTCAGGCACCTACGAAACTTTTGTCTCTTTGGGGGGAGGGGTGAATCTATTCCTTGGGTACTTTCAAATTATTTCCCTGACTCCTTCCTTGACTTGAGTAGGAGTTTGTATGAGTAAGGATTGAGTAAACATGGAGTAGGGACCAAAGGGCATGGTACAGGAGACTGAAGACTGTCTCATCCCTAGCTTTGGCAATGCTAAAAACACATTCCTCTCCTACAAGATACTCTCTTCATGCAACAGACATCTCCTCACCTTGTCGATGAACGATGCAAACTTGTTGTTGAGGGTCTTGATTTGCTCCCTCTCCTGCACGCGCACTCTCTGGATCTCCGGGTCAATCTCTACGTTGAGGGGTGACAGGAGGTTGGAATTGACAGTGACCGGCTGGATGCCTCCAGGAGGGACCATGGGGCCAGGTCTTCCAAAGCCGAAGCCTCCACCTCCACCTCCAATTCCAGCTCCAAGGCCAAGGCCACCTCCAAATCCACCACCTCCGCCATATCCACCACCGTATCCACCACCATGTAAACCACCGTATCCACCACCGTATCCGCCGGCAAATCCCCCACTAACAGAGGCAGCACCAAACCCTCCCCCTCCCCCTCCACCATACCCACAACTACCCCTGTAACCAAGCCCTAAATTTTGAAAGCCCCCTCCTGCACTGACAATAGAGGTGCTCCTGCTTCCTCCCAGATTATAGAGGCTTCTGCTGCCAAAACCACCGCCTAATCCACTGCTTCCTCTCCCAGATTGGGTCATGGAAGATGAAACAACAAAACTTCTGTTTCCTCCTCCTCCAGCAGCAGAAGCGGAACGTCCACTAAATGCTCTGCTGCTCCCACCCCCCGATTTAGAACTGAACTGACGGTTCATTGTGCCTGCTTTGAAGAAGAAAGCAGAAGAAGTGGAACAGAAGGACAGCAGAGAGAAAGAGAGAGAGAGAGAGATGAAAAGCAACCCCCTTTCTCTGAGTTAGAAATTAGGGTGCCCCTTTATATATACCTGGGAAGAAATGGGCTTGGTTGGATTTAGGCAATTAATTAAGATTATGGTTGGGCTGGGTTATGACCGGCAGCAACAAAATCCTTTCCAACAACCTTAAGCAACCCTTTGAAGTAAGGTAAGATGCAACAAAAAAGGCTGGGCTGGCAGGCATTAATGACATGAAACTATGTACGTTAACGAAATAACTTGATTCTTTCCCAGTGCTCTGAGCACACAATATAATTAAAAAGGGTTTTAGTGTTGCTTTTTAAAAAAAAATAATTAAAAAATAAATCATAAAATCAATGCAGGTGATTGTTCTGCAGCATTTAACTTCAAAAGGCGAGATTTTTATTCCTTCTCTCTGTCAGCATGTCTGCACAGTTGGATTGACACCAAGAGCTATGAGGAAGCCTTTGGGTCTTTTTTTTTTTTTTTTTTTTAAACTCTTCAAGCAATTACAGAGCAGATCGTCTCTGGATCATGAATTGAATACCACCTCTCTTCTAGAATGAATCATATTGATAGAGATGATAGAGATGTAGATATACGTATAGTTAAGCGTTGAAATGGGTACCCAGAAAAACAGGTATAACCGTTAAAATTATGGTACCCAACCTGGTAACATTGGGTACTCATTGGTACCCAAATAGTGCCAGAGGAGCTGCCCAAATTTCTGTCTTCTTGTAACAATTTCTCAACTTCTGTTGCCAGTCTTCCAACTCCCTGTACCAGTTTTCTGAGCATCCCTCTCAAGCGTCCCAGATTTTTTCAGGACAGCCGTGAGTTAACCCCTCTCTTCTTCTCTGTCTGGCAGTCACGGAAAACTGCTGCAGAGCCTAGGAAGTGAGGGGTGAAAGACAGCCGTTTGCAAGCCATCCGTGGGACTAATCAGAGATTTTAAAAGCAGGGATGTCCTGGAAAATCCAGGATCCTTGAGAGGCATGTTTCCAAGTTCCTATACCAGTTTCCCATTTTCCAAGGGGTAAAACAATAAGTCAGTAACGGTAATACATGGTATTTGGGGGGGGAAATGGGTGTCCGATGTGTTATGCAGGTACATAACAGACTACTCAAAATTGCAGGTGTTACCCATGAGTAGCTAGGGTGCTGCCTGTTTTAGCCCTCAATATAGATAAGCAGCAAGTTTCTCAATAGGGTTTAATTGGGCTCAGCCACACCCAAAATCACTGCCTCTGAAGTCATTGCTGCCACCAGTTGCTGTGCCTGCCAGGCATTGGAGACTTTCAGCAGGTCAGCTCCAGTGGGTGCTGCTGAGCAAGGTTTCATGTACCTGTGAGTCAGTTTCATGTACCTGTACCAGACCTCCCTGAAGACTGCTAGTAGACCACATGCTGGCTGCTGGAACCGTAACTCAGCCACAGGCGGTAGCTGTCCGAGTTTGCTGCCATGCATGAGACTCCGGCTGGATCCCTATACAGGTGCAGAGAGTCAGCCAAGCTAGGAGCCTGCTGGGACTCAGTGTGGTGGGGCCACCAAAAGACAGCCGTAAGGTTCTCCACCTCCCAGCACTAAGTTCCCAGCCCAACCAAAAATTCCAAGCAGGGCAAGACGTACCACAGTAGACGTATAGATTAGTGCAGATACGCACATGAAGATGCATATGTACACAGAGAGACGTAGAGCTGAAATGGATAGTGATTTTATTATTCACAGATATTATCCACATTGGGGGGGGGGGGGTAAACCCTTCAAGTACTGGAATAATATTAGTGACCAAAATGGCTATTTTCATATCCATCTTTTTGGGGATTCTGTTTTGGTTATTTCATGTGCATGGCTTATGTGCCCGCGGCTTGCAGGCAAGATACGTGCGTGCTGTTTGCATGGAGTGCAGGGTTTGGAATCGCGCCCACTGATCCCTATCCCATAAAATAATAATTAATAAAATATTATTTATGTTCCCAACTGCCAAATGGATACCCAATGGGATGTCCGTGGATATTGGACATTATCCGGACCACCATTTTCAGCTCTGGACAGACATATTTGATGGAATTTCCCATTTTGGGGGACTCTTTTCAGATCCAATGTACAGAGACATGTACATAAATACTAAGGGTAACTTGCAGTAGCCTTTTCCACTTTGAGGAAATTTTCCACATTTCTTGGACCATTGTTCCAAAAATTGTCCGATGGCAAGTTTGCGCATGTGCAACACGAGGCAGAGTGGAAGCGGATCTCTGCTGAAATGTGGAAAATACTCCAGTCCGGGCTTTGTCAGTCCAGATCGAAGCAGGTGGATCCGGCAAAGGCATAATCCACCCCAAAGTTTCATTTCAGCCCTTAGGGCCAGTGTTGCCATGGGGCAAACGAGGGTGACTACTCTAGGCCATGCTTTTTCCAGGGGCCCCAGAGTGGCCCCTGTTTTCACCAGGGGAAGAATGTAGGGGGTCCCACTCCTTCCCAGCAGGTGTCCAAACCTGACCACCATTAGAGCTGCAGAGTGTGCCTCTGCAAGGAAGGGCTCAACAGAGACCCCACATTTTATCTTTGTCCTGGGTGTCGCTCCCACTTTCCTGAGCAGGGGTAAGTTTCAGATGGAGCTGAAATGAATATTCAAACACAAATTTATTGTCCAACAAATTCAACAATCTGTATCTGACAATACAGCCGATCGGAGATGCTATTCTTTCTGCTTCCCACTTCCTTCTGCATGGGGGGTCTGAGTGGACTAGCCTGGGAGAATAAGGGGCTAATGACCCTTGAGGCACCAGGGTCAGGCTTCAGGTTCCTGGTGTGACCCAGGAAAGGAAATAGAACTCCAGATGGGAAGGCTTAGCTAGCCAGCTGGGGAAGCTGAGAAATATAGACCTTGGGCCAGGATGATCCTTAGGGCAACATCCCAGGTGCCCAGGACTCTGGTGAGCAGAGACCAGAAACAGCATGGACCTTCTACGATGAAAGGGGGCAAGAGTGAACTGTGTAACTGGATCCCTCAGGTAGACACCTGCGTGGGCATGGGACTAATACTGGCTGGCTGGGAGCTAATTCCCCAGATGACACCTGTACCCCCTCCAGGTACCATCTCCCCCCCCTTGAAGGAGGGGAGCAGGGCCTGTGCGCATGTTCTGAGACTTCCAGGCTCCACATGGCCAAAAGTGGCCTGCTGCCTGGTGGGCACCACAGGCATGTGCCACAGGCAGCGCACCTAAGGGCCACACCCAAGGGCCCTTAGGCATGCATGGCCCTTAGCAGGACCGAGGGGATCTGGGGTGGGACGCTTGTCATTTGTATCTTAGTTGTGTTTTTAAGGGGTATTGGGGGGATGGGGGTGTGTTTTGTGGGGGTGAGGGGGTTGGTTTAGGGAGACGAGGGCGATCCCCTTTGGTGAGAGGCTAGGGGATGGCCCTTGGGGAAGGTGGGTGGGGCCTCCCCGTGAGGGAGGGGTGCTGCTTAAATAGTAGGGAAGGGGGACTCTCTGTGAGAGAGAGAGTCCCGGGGGGGGGGATGGAGGGGAGGAGAGAGATGGGTCTTGTCCCCCGGTGAGACGAGGAGGCATTGCCTGAATGATAGGGAGGGGGAACTCCCTGTGAGAGAGGGAGCCCCAGGGAGTGGGGGGGGACTCCCAGTGAGAGAGGTAGTCCTGGGGAGAAGGGGGTGGTTGGAGGGGAGGGCACTGCCCCCCGGTGAGACAGGGGACAGTGCTCAAATAATGGGGAAGGAAGGGGAGATGGGGGAAGTAGGGATATTTTATTTTATTTATTTATTTATTTAGTAGATTTTTATACCGCCCCATCTTGCACAGCAGCTCGGGGCGGTTAACAACAATAAAAAACCATTTAAAACATTTAAAATACAATTATAAAACATATCAATAAGACAGGGTGGTATAAAAATAAATATACAGGTGGGGGATTAAAAATCACCCC
>QEPC01014804.1:357834-417206 GCA_003113815.1 Sphenodon punctatus
CCCCTCCCCCCCCATAACCCTCCCCCCCCCAACCATACCCTCCCCATTCTCCCTCAGTCTCCCCCTCTCACGGGGAGACCAAGCCACCCCCTCCCCCCCAACCCTCCCGGTATTTTGGGGAAAGGGAGGGTGGATCACTGAGGGTTCTGGGGGAGCAGCCGGTAGGAGGGTGTCAGAACGGTGTGGACGGAGAGGGAGGAGCGGCTATAGGGGTGGTTCTGGGACGGGGACGGTATGGTCCATGGGGGTGTGTGGTTTGGACTCCCAGGGGACATAGGTCCCTTGTAGAGGTCAAAAGAGCCTCCTCCCCCCCCAACAGAGGTGAAGGAGGAGCAAGGTCTGGATGCCAAGGAGGCAACATCTATGCTGCTGAGGACTGAGGAGAAGCCTGAGAACTAAGGAGTCTGAAGACTGGGAAGAAGCCTGGAATCAAGACAGAGGAACTGTTATGGCTGGCTGCTGGACCTGCTCTCAAGCCCCACTTACCATCCCTGGTGGCGGCGGAGCGGGCTCCTGGCGGTGTTGCTGTTCCTGGCCGTGGAGAGACACCTGTAGGGGGGAAACAAAGAACTGTGAGTGGCTGCGGCTGCTCGCCCTTCCCCTCCCACCTGGACACCCCCCCAGCAGCTTGAAAAGCAGCATGCTGGTGCCGCGGGGCCATCGTCCACAAGCCGAAGGGCCGCAGCCAAAGGGTAAGGCCCTTCGGGGCCCATCGGGGGGTGAGGGGTCTGATTTATGTGATCAGGTGGGAGTTGTTGGGGTATCTCTCTTATTAAAGGAGAGGCTGCCTGGGGAATTGTTGAACTGCAAATGTTTAATTATTTAATATTGTTCAGGGGGTCTGCCTTGGCCAGTTATGGGGCCAAGGTGGGCTTTTTGATGGGGTTGTATTATGGAGGGGGTGGGTACTTTATTGATGAGGAAGTGGAGATGGCTGACTCCCCCCGGTGAGAGACGGGTGGAGGCAGCTGGTTACCCTGGTAGCAGCAGGGTATAGATTGGTTGAGTGATGGGACCATCCGCCTGGTGTGTAGGCATTGGTCAAAAGAAGTATTAGTTGGGTGGGTTTGTTTTTGATATGTATGGTTATGATATTGCTTACGCTG
Organism: Sphenodon punctatus; assembly: GCA_003113815.1. Taxonomy (NCBI): domain Eukaryota; kingdom Metazoa; phylum Chordata; class Lepidosauria; order Sphenodontia; family Sphenodontidae; genus Sphenodon; species Sphenodon punctatus. The sequence continues at coordinate 358,941 of QEPC01014804.1, forward strand.
GGTCTCCTGCGTGGGAGAGAAATCCCAGTAATTGTATTTATGATGTTGTGAGCCACCTCGAGTCTTCGGAGAGAGTGCGGGATATAAATTAAAATGTTATGTTATGTTTATGTAAGGTCCACCGGTGGGGGGGCTAATGCTGCTAAATGCAAGGTCAATGGCAAATAAGGCCCCAGTAATCCGGGACCTGATCCTGGACGGGGCTACGGACCTTGTCTGTATTACGGAAACCTGGCTGGACGAGGAGGCGGGGCCAATTTTGGCCGATCTTGTTCAGGCTGGGTATGCTGTGCTGCACCAGCCCCGCACTAGGGGCCGGGGAGGTGGTGTAGCTATTTTTTATTTTATGTGGCCTGTTAGGAGGTATCCAGTCCAGGAGGTTCCAGGGATCAAGGACCTCCATGTGGTGTTCGATTTGTCTGGGGGCAATTTAGGGGTGCTTTTGGTGTACTGGGCCACTTCCTGCCCAGTAGCATCCCTTGCTGCTCTAGCAGAGCTTGTCTCGGCGGTGGTGCTGTACTCCTCCAGTACTTTGGTCCCGAGGGACTTCAATACCCATGCTGGTCTTGTGGGAGCAGAGCGAGAGTTCATGACCGTCATGGACTTGTCCCAAGTTGTTAACTGCCTGACCCATGTGAGGGGACATACCTTCGACCTGGTGTTCTGTTCTGGCCTTGAGGTGGGTGATCCGGTAGTGGGGGTTGTGAGGACCATGCCCTTGTCATGGATGGATCATTACCTCTTACAGGCCAATCTCTCGGCGCACGATCTCCAGAAGGGGAAGGGACCAGTTAGGTTGGTCCGCCCCCGGAGGCTGATGGAACCTTAACGGTTCCAGGAGGCTCTGGGGAAGTAGTAAATTTATTTGATCAGCAGCTTTGCTATTATCAAAATACAAATACAAAATACAAATAAATAATCAATAAATACAAACCTTAACATCAATTAAAATCAGTCATCAAGACTCATAAATACTCCCTCCTGGAAAAAGCCAAGGGGATAATTGATAGGTTGGGGCGGAACATTACCACTCAGGAAGATCCTCAAGTTCAGAAAAACAACAGTTCACCTTCTCAAAACAAGCAACAGTTCCTTACTCATCAAGGGCTAAAGGCCTCCCATCAGTTCTTCGTTCTCTCTCCATAAGATACATAAACATCCCTACATTTTTAAGTATTCGCTCATCCGTTGTGCCTACTAACCTAAGGTAAAGGTCCTCAGGTTCTCCACCCTCCAGGGATACCACCTCAGTTAACCAGAGCTCTCTCTGGACCCGACACTGAGGGCAGTAAAACAGAACATGCGGAAGAGTCTCGATAGCATCAGGGCACCATTTGCACTTCCTATCTTCCCTAGGGGTTAGATCTCTCCTCCCCAAGACCTCTGCTGTGCCAAATAAAGTGAAGCAAAACAAAGTTACCATCCTTCGCACTCTAGGATCCACAAAATTATCCAAGTAAGGTTCTAAACCTGCCACCACCTTAACCTGCAAATAGTGGCGAGATACCTTATATTTTGCAAACAGTTCTAGATCGTTCCGGTGAGCCCATTCCTTGGCTCTAAATCTTAACTCTTGCTTCCCAATTTTATTAGCAGGGACCCCATCCTCTTCCACCAGGAGGACCATTACCCCTGCAAGTTTCTTTAGATACCTCAAGCACAGATAACATAGGAGAGGCTCTGGGGGATTTAATCTTAGACCCTGATGGTCTGTCTGTTGACGAGCTTGTTCGAGCTTGGAATATCTTGCTCGGGGAGGCCATTGACAGGATGGGTCCAAGAGGTCTCCTACCTCTGTCTCGTCACCACAGGGGCCCCTGGTTTACCGAGGGGCTGCGGTGTATGAAGCAGGCAGTTAGGCAACTAGAGCGATGCTGGCATCGGACTCACGCTGAATCTGACCAACTTCCCCATAGGGCCCATTTGTGGTCCAATGTTGAGGCTGCGAGGACTGCAAAGAAAGAGTTCTTTGCCACCCACATAGCGTCTGCAAAGTCGCGTCCAGCGGAACTGTTCTGGGTGGGGTGGGGTCTGGTCAGTTCAGCCTCCCTCCACCTGGATGGGGACTTGTCCCAGGCCCGCTATGAGGAGTTTGCCACCTACTTTGCAGACAAGATCACTCGGATCCAGAGTAACTTTGACGCTGGATTAAGGGCAGTGGAGGTGGAGTGCGAGGTTATGGAGGCCCCGTCTGGTCCAGCTTCATGGGATGAGTTTCAGGAAATAACACTAGCCGATGCTGTGGGTGTTCTAGGGTCTGTTCGAGTCACCAGTTGTGAGCTAGATCCATGCCCATCCTGGTTGGTGAAAGCCTCCAGGGAGACTTTGGGGACGGTGCTGGCGATGGTAATAAACACATCCCTTTGGCAGGGGAGACTGCCCCCTGGTCTCAAGGAGGCTGTGGTGCACACCCTGCTGAAGAAGCCATCCTTGGATATGAACTCACTCGCCAGTTACCAACCTGTCTCTAACCTTCCCTTTTTAGAGAAGGTTATTGAACAGACGGTAGCACTGCAGCTCCAGGCGCAGCTTGACAGCATCGGTTTCCTTGGCCCATTTGAATCTGGGATCTGCCCCGACTGTGGTACAGAGACGGAGCTGGTGGCCTTGGTGGACGATCTCCGCTGGAAGATGGACACAGGACGCTGAACATTTTTGGTCCTGCTAGATCTCTCAGCCACTTCTGATACACTTTTGACCATGGGCTGCTGTTGAGATGATCGCAAGCCCTGGGGGGTCTGGATGGTACTGTCCTTGAGTGGTTCTGCTCATTCCTTTCAGGCAGAAGCCAGCAGGTTGTCCTGGGGCTGAATCATCTAGCCCCTGGGCCCTGGAATGTGGTATACCGCAAGGTTCCATTCTTCTCCATTATTGTTTAATGTGTATATGCAGCCCTTGGGGGAGATTGTGAGAGGTTTGATGCGCGTTGCCACCAATATGCTGATGACACCCAGCTTTACCTATCTTTTTCAACTGACCCAGGTCCTGCCGTCTCAGTACTGTCCCAATGTTTGGAGGCCGTGGCGGATTGGTTATGGCAGAGCAGACTGAAGCTCAATCCTGATAAGATGAAGGTGATGGTGGTGGGTAGGGCAAAGGAGGTGTTGTCTCCCCTCATAGAGGGGGTCCGCCCTCCCATAGCCCAGCAGGTTCAGAGTCTGGGGGTATTGTTGGACTCAGATCTCCGTCTGGATCAGCAGGTGGAGGCAGTGGCTAAAGCTGCCTTCCACCAGCTGTATCTGGTGTGGAGGCTGTGTCCATATGTCTCCAGACCCGACTTGGCCACCATCATCCATGCCTTCATCACCTTGAGGCTGGACTACTGCAATGCGCTCTACGTGGGGTTTCCCTTGAAGCTGGTCCGGAGGCTACAGCTAGTGCAGAATGCGGCAGCTCGTCTCCTTATGGGGACGAGCCGGTGGTAGTACATCACCCCCATGATCTGCACCCTGCACTGGCTACCTATAGTGTACCGAGCCAGATTCAAGGTGTTGGTTATGGCCTACAAGGTCCTACACGGTCTTGGCCCTTCATACCTCAGGAACCACTTCACTCTCCATGCTTCAGAACGACCCCTGTGGTTCTCCGGGGGGTGCCTTCTTGGAGGTCCCCTGTGTAAAACGGGGGGCCACAGTGGAGAGGGCGTTCTTGGTGGCTGTACCGTGATTGTGGAACTTCCCCCTGGAGGAAGCCCGTCTGGCCCCAAGTTTATTGGCCTTCCACCGAGCCTGTAAGATTTGGCTGTTCGCCCAGGCCTTCGGAGGGAGGGTGGGTTGGGATAATTAAAATGGGGGGGGGGGATAGTGGGAGTTTTTAGATGGGTTTTTAAATGTTTTTATTTGTTATGTTTTATTGTTGTTTTATTTACTGCTTTTATGTTGTACACCGCCCCGAGATGCCATGGGCATGAGGGGCGGCTAAGAATTATAAATAAATAAATTAAAATAAATAAATAGATAAATAATCAGCCATGCTGCTCCCAAACCAGCAGAGGACTCAAGTGAGAGATCTGTGAACTTCTCTCCAGAACACTGCAATGCTACACCATCAAACACACTCCAAACCAAAAAATGGCATTTCTGGTTTACACTCTGTTGGGTACCCACTGGGTGGTTTCCAACAGAGAAAAATTGAGTTATTGCGAGCTGGGTGCTTTCCAAAGATTAGCGTTTTATTTGTAAAGTCACACCTGTCCCAGGACAAAGATGTCACAACAAGCACCCAGCACACACAATCCCTTACCGTGAGTTATCTGTGCATGAACAGTCATGCAAGTGCGTTTCTTGGTTTCGATCCCATATATATTTCTGCATTTTGGGATTCTCTCAGGAGAGAAAGACGGCATTGCCAAGTAGCCTCAGAGAATTGGAAGGAGACCTTATGCCTTGTTAAAGTGATATCAGGAAATGCATCTCCACCCTGGCCTGCAGCAATTCTCTGTTTATGTAAGCAGCATTCACCGCACCATAAAGAGGCACGGTTTGGTTTATCATTGAAAATGATAATCAGCCCAGAGCGGTGGAATAAGGGGGTAACAGCCAAAAGAAGAGCACTCTGCCAGGAATGAGCTTGGGGAGGTATTTTTGGGGTGTTGCAAGCATTAAGTTACTCTAAAAGCTCTCTTGCCTAAGGTGAAGCGGAGACTTAATTAAAAATATTATTATCCAAGTACTGAAAAGGTCTCTGTGTTTTAAGGACTGATGCTTGTTTCTCTCACCATCAAGCCAAATGAAAAAGCATACCTTCCAACTGTTGTTTCTTGTCTGGTACAGCAATGGGTTTCTTATCTTATACTGCCTTCCCAGCAATGTAAAGCTTGTACCGGGTTCAGCACCTTATTAATGCACCCAGAAAAAGCTATGGCTCCTAGGTTAACATCCCTGCTTCACTGTTGTGGGGCGGGGCACCTTTTCTCACTTTAACAAGCTTGGGATAAGCAATGCTATCCACCGACCTGATGGTGGTTTGCTGTAGCCCGTTTCCTAGAGGTGGGAATACCGGTTCTCCCGAGATCCGATATTGCTGGTATTTGGGTGTATTGGCTTAATCCGATAAATCCGATATTTACCTGTACCGGCATACCGGATTTTTAACACTGGCCGCGGTACCGGATTTTTTACATTGCGGCCATTGAAGTCAATAGTCGCAATGTAAAAAATCCGGTACCGCGGCCAATGTTAAAAATCTGGTACACCGGTACCAGTAAATCCAGTATCTGGGAGATCCAATACCGGTACATCTGGTACTCGGTATTCTCCCTGATGTCCCACCCCTACCGTTTCCCCACATATTGGCCCGCAAACCACCAGCACATTTGTTTAGGGTCCCGTCAGAGGGTGGCCTGGGATTGCCCCCAGGTGTGTTCGCAACCCGCCTGGGTTCTCACCCCCAGATTAGCTCCGAGTCACAGCCCGGGCTACGGTGCAATCAATCTGGGCAAATCAGGCCACAGTGGGCTATCACATCAGTGTCATGGCCAGCTGTCATTGGCTGCCCTTCATGGCAGGGGGTGACGCACTGGGCTGGCCAGCCGCATGTTTGTGCATCTTCCACAGAGCCAGTTTGCACATGCTCAGCCCTTTCCTAAAACGGCGCTGGCAGCGTTGGCACTATTTTGGAGAAGCGTGGGCATGTGCAGAACGGCCCCGGTGACCAATAAATTGAATGGTAGAGATGCCTTCTGCACACTCCTAGTTGGGGGAGGGGGGGGGAGATGGAGGACCTTTTGCAATCTAAAAGGCCCTATACTGCCACACATTCAGTAGCCTTTTGGGCAAGGACAAAAGCTGGGGACTCTCATAAACACAGGGATTCTCTGCCATGAACATTCTCCACAACGTTTGCCCAAAGCTTAATTATGTGGGGTTCATTTGAACAAAGGGCATGGAACATTCACCATTTCCAAAAATGAGAAATTCAGAGGAGTTGCAATGATCAGAGGGTATTTTAAGACAAGCACCTCCACACTACCCATCACCTACCCATCATACAGGTTGCAGAGTCCCATTGGCACCCTATGCAGCCCTGCAACCTGCATGATGGATGGGAGGGGAGGGGCTTGCCAGAAAATACCTGGACTACAGAACAAGAGTAAACTTACAGTCACTTGCTCTGGGTGTAGGGAATAGGGAAGCTGATGGGACACATGGGAGAAAGGAGGGGCTGGAGGAGGGTATGATGGGAGCTGGGGAATGCAGAGGCATGTAAGGGGGAGATGAGGGGAGTTTGACAATTTTATGTCACTTTTGTGTATTTCTTTTTTAATCTATTGTGATCTGACGTGAGTCTTTGGAGATGGTGTGGGATACAAATTTAATGATAAATTAAAATAAGTAATAATAAAAATATCCCATTGACTTACATTGAGCATTGTCCTATCCCTAAGGAAACCATATTTAATTTATTTGGGCATAAATTTCATTTTCATTCATTCCATTAAATTTATTTAGGCTGTAAATTGACGTGCAACAGCATAAGATTGCTGCTTCATATTCAATTCAGTTATTATCTTGTAAATCTCACCTGTAATTTCCTATCACAGATCACTCCAAATCTCTCTGCTTGTTCCATGCATTGCATAAATGCAATACAACCACAGACAAAACTTGTCATACTAACTTGTCTGTAAAATCCCTTTGTTGGTAAGTGTGTTTGTAAATCTGTTGTGGTGAAATTCCTGTTTGTATTTGTATCTCTGGAACCATACTCCTTAGCAGTAGTTTTCAGGTCACTGAAGAGTTATAAGGAGCTGCCCGAGTCAGACCAACGGTCCATCTTAGTCCAGTATTGTCACAAATTGACACGGCAGCAGGGTTTCAAATCTAGCTCTCCAGGGTCTCTGGCAGAGGCCTCACCCAGCCATTCTACCAGAGACCCTCCAGGCTCCCCCGCAGAGACCTCCCCCAGGCATGCTACCCGAGACCCTCCAGGGTTTCCGGCAGAGATCTCCCCCAGGTGTGCTACCTGAGACCCTCCAGGGTCCCCAGCAGAGGCCTCACCCAGACGTGCTACCAGAAATCCTGAATCAGAGATGCCAGGGATTGAACTTGGGACCTTATAAATGCAAAGCATGTGCTCTACGAATTAACACCTCATTGTCCCAGAAGTTATAAATCCTTTCCAAATTAACAAGAGACGTTCTTCTTGTGTCAGCTTACCCTGGAGTAAAGTCGATGTTCACTCAATTCCACTCAATCTTTCAAATAAAAGGCACATCCTGTGATGCCCCACAGGCAGATAAGAGCCACAAGGGAAATTAATTAAAGCTGTTCATGTATGAACTCTACAGAAAAGTAAATAACTGCTCAGAAAATACTGCTGTAATTAATCACTCATATGTACAAGTCTTTAGAAATGTGTGCTACAGGGCTGCCTGCTCCAACTACAAGTGCTTAATGGTTTTGGCCAGAATTCCTTTGATCCAAAACATTTATATGGGGGATAGTAGAATTTGTCAGATATTTTATTCACTAAAAGTTTCGACTTGAGTTTGAGGAGCAACCTTACCCATCAAAGTCTTTGCCATTGACTTCAATAGGTTGAGAACTGCACCCAAGGAGTCTATGGTGCTGTTCTTCTTATGCAAAGAATGAGGTGAATCCTCCTCTTGATTATATATTTCATTTTACTGGCGTTGCATTGGTATAACAGAGAGCAGGTGTTTGGTCAGTGCAAGAAACCTCCACCAAGATGATATTAGTAGACAAAAATAGCATAGAAATTGCCTTTTTACAGCTAGATGCGAGAGCAGAAATATACAAAATGTGGAAGGAGGTAACTCTGGAAGGAGCTGAGAATACCAAGACTATTACAGAGTCCTAAAAATGCTGTTGATCAGTTCACAGATGGTAGGAGCATCAATGGCTATTAGAAAAGGTGGTAGGGTGATGCAAACTCAATGCAAGACATCCCTACCCCTCTCACTGTCAAGAATTGGAGGTAAATACGAATGGACAATTTTGTGTCGATTATGAAAATGAAAGGATCCCCATTTGTTTCTGTCGTTAAGATAATGAAAATGAACAAATAAGCAAATTATATTAATTTGATTTCATTCATTTTCATTTTTATTTGGCACAGCCGGCACCATTTTGGAAAAGGCTTATGCATGTGCAGAATGGCCTGGGTGGCCATTTTGTGCATGTGCTAGGGATGGGCGAATGCGGTTCGTAAATTCGGACCGAACTCGGTCTGTTCGGTTGACCGAACCGAACTTCTGAACCGAACTCTAATTTCGAACCGAACTCCGAACTCGAATTTCAAACCAAACCAAACTGAATTTCCAAACTCCGTTCTGTTCGCCCATCCCTAGCATGTGCAGTGATTTTTTTAATTATTATTTTTAATCAAATAAAAATTAACAAAAATTAAAATGGTAAGAGCCCTTTACAAAAACCCCAGAAAATGAAAGTAGTTTTGTAAAGGAAAATAAAAACGAAAACAAATGCTGTGCGTTGGATGTGAATTAATCACTCCAGAAATACCGTTAAGAATCCAGTACTGAACGCTATCAGAGACAGGTTACTGGGCTAGATGGAGCATTGCTCTGTCAGAGCCGGTAAAGCAGCTCTTATCTGTACAGCTGAAACAAATATCCCTGGTGAATTTCATATTCAGCAATTTTACCGGCTTCTGATTGGGTCCAATGAAGCAATTACAGACCAATATTTGATTCCTGCTTCATTTGTGGAAACTAGTATCTACTTTGAGTATTGTATTTAGTTTAAGTTGTTTGGATCACTGCAAACATTCTGGTTTTGCGCACCAAATGCAAAACGGTGCTAAATACTAGTTCTGGGTTGAAGCTACCAAAATACTGAACGGACTGAAATAATCAAAACTAAGAGCCCAAATAAATGGTGATGTAAATACCATTTCCATGGTGCATACTTACTCGGCTATTTGGTGGGCTATCGAAAAATGCTAGTAATACCTGCAGATACAACAATATTTGTTTTTGCTCCACCTATTTCCAAGTGAATGCATCACCCTGGAGCAAATTCCCATTGTTCCCAACTGGCAATGTGCTATTAAATAAATCAACAGGTGCTACGAAACAAGTTCACGGGGTGATAAAAAAAAAAAAAACCGCTCCTATGGAGGAAGGAGAATTTAGTCAGTAGTTAGAGCTTCGTGTAGACAAGTCCAGAATGCGTGTAGGTGAATCATACAATTTTAGGATTGGAAGGGACTTCAAGGCTCATCTACTCCAAGTGGGTGATGCTCCTGTCAGTGAAAGCCATGGTGTCAGTCAGGCAGTTGTGGCTACAGTTCATCTTGTGGTGATCCTTTTGCTTGTAGAGGTCGTCGATATAATTTTCACACCAGAGCTGACTCCCCCAACTCCAGTGCTGCACCCTCCAGTGACTCTTCCACTGGCAGAACTATAGTCACCACCACCTCCTCCAATGCAGAACCCTCCTCCACGGCTCACTCCTTTTCCACCTCCCGTGCTACTGCTCACCACGGCTGCAAGAAACCCAAATGTTTGGTTACATCAGACCATGAATTCTAGCAAGAAACCCAAATGGGATAACCATTGTTATGGTTTTTAAAAGCTCTTTTTATAGGGGGATTTCTCAAACAATGGCTAATTTTAAAAGCCACCGAAAAACTTTGGTGGCACAGGACCACCTGTGTGGTGAGTCCTGGTCCACATCAGGTCATATAATAGATGTGTCCATGGCACAGATTTACGATCTGGATCCTTCCCTTCCCCATCTTGAGCGCACTCTTTAAACAATCCTGTCCCCAAATTTTATCCAATCCACAGAGCTTTTACTAATTTTCAGTGTGACCTGGGGAAGGAAGAAGGTTCTCCATCCCTGCTCTATACTCTGTCATAGACCTTCCTCTTTTTAAGGAGAGGAAGATACTTGAGTTACTTACAGATGTTCACAGCACTTGGACACTCTCCAGACATCCTGTTGGGGAAAGAAAAAAACTCAGTAGGTAACCTATTAAAATATTAGAATTTAGGGGTGTGCAGGAAAAGAGTTTTTTATTTTAGTATTAGTTAAAAAAATACCATTCGTATTAGTTATTGTTCTGTTAGTATTAGTTATTATTTTAGTTATGCCCATCGCATTGGTTTAAATGGGAGATGAATTTCAAGCTGCAACGTCTTCATTTATCATCCAGTTTTCATGGAATTTGAAAGGATTGTACCCGTCCCCCAAGGGATCATCTCTACCAAATTCCAGAAAGATTGGATAAAGTGCTCCGATTTTATAAGCACATTTTATTTAGTGCACAAGACAGTGCTGAGACACTTTCAAAAAACAGTGTAGAAAAATGACAATATTACAGGCGAGGATTACAGACAAAGACAATGAATGAATAGTGGGAATAATGGGAAGGAAGGGATGATACACAGAGAGACCTGTTTTATAGTTGACAATTTGTCTACGTGAAACTGAGAGAAAAACCAGCAAGTGTTCCATCTGAGACTGAACTAACACTGATAAAGTTCTTCAGCTTGGCAGAAGATGAAGAACACTCACCATGCCCTCACTCCAAAGCCATCCTGAGTACCCTGATTGGTACAGAAAGCTTACACTGCATGTCCAAAGAATGACCTATCAAAGGGATTCTCTTGTGTTACAGTGTATGCAATTGAAAAGAGAAGAAGTCACTCATGGTTCCCCATCCCTTCGGACCCCTTTCTGAACTCTTGTTTACAGCAAGGCACAGACAGGCTGGAGCCATGCCCTGCATGCGCTCTAGCCCCGCAAGCAGCAGTCAGAGCAGAGCTAACAACTAATACTAAAACTTATTCGCTTTTTAGTTATTAACCCATTCGCTTTTGTTATTGTAATAACTAATACTAAAATGACTTTTTCATATTCATTATTTAATAACAACTAAAAGGAATGCACATCCCTAAGAATTTTAAAGTTGGAAGGGACCTCATGGGTCATCCAGTTACGGCTGTAGAGAAGGCATATCTTTGTTTTAGTTTTCATTTACAAAAACCCTTTCATTTTGCAGGGCAGGAGGGAGGTAAGGTCATAAAGGACTGTACTGTTTTCATTTATTTTTTTTGTTTTATTAAAAATATGTTTTTAAAAAACAAAAAACAAAAAACACTGTGCATGCGAAAGATGGTCACCAGAGCTGTTCTGCACACGTGCAACCCTTTTTCAAAACGGTACTGCCAGTACTGCTAGTGCCATTTTGGAAAAGGTGTGCATTTTATGCATGCACAGTGATATTTTTTTCAATTTTTAATAAAATAAAACAGGATAAAATTGAATGAAAAACAAACAAATGTCATTTGCTTACTGATTCATTTTCATTACCTTAGTTATAAAAATTAATCCATTCACTTACCTGCGGGACTGCCTCACTCTCGGCGCTCTGGAGCAGCCTCTGCGGTCCACTGGGGACGCCCTTCTCAAGGTCTCCCATGTGGCCCGGAGCGGGGGGGGGGCGCTATGGAGAGTGCATTCTCAGTGGCCACACCTAGTCTGTGGAACTCACTCCCGGTGGAGGCCCGGGATCTCCCCTCCTTCTGTCATATGTGTAAAACCTGCCTGTTGGCAAGGGAGATGGGGTGTAGGAGGGGAGGGGGGGCGTTTTTGGTTTTGTATCTTCCTTTTTATTGTATTTTTTGGGTTTATTGGTTTTATATGTTTTACCATTGAAAGCCACCCCAGGCTGGTTGGAGCAGGAGGGGTGGCGTATTAAAGGATTTTATAAACAAACAAATAAATACATACATTTTCATAACTAATTAAACCAAAATGAATTGCATACCCGTAGTGGATAATTTATATTAGAATCCTAGAATTTCAAGTTGGAGGGGACCTCATCTAGTCCAACCCTCTGCCCTAAGCCAGGATACCATGTACCTAAAGCATCCCTGACAGATGCTTATCCAGTCTTTCCTTGAAGACCTCCAAAGAAGATTCCAGAACCTCTCTAGACAGCTTGTTCCACAGCTGAAGCGTTCTAACAGGAAGGTTCTCCTAATATGCAACCTAAATCTAACTTCTTGCCATTTGAAAGTATTATTCCTTTGTCCTCTATTCAGTTGCAATGGAGAATATGCTCCAGCATTTTAATTGTATCAGGTTAAATATTTGAAATTAGTCAACCTGGTTCCCCCTTAATCTTATTTTCTCTAGTCTAAACGTGCTCAGTTCCATCAGTCTTCCCTCATAGGACGTGTACTCCAGAATCTTGATCATCTTTGGCACTCTCTTCTGAATCCTTTCAAGTTTGTTAACATTCTTCTTGAAATGAGGAACGTGGGAGGTGGCTGATTTGGGGGGGGGGGGGCGGCAGCAAGGAGGCAGTTCCTCTGCTCCTCTGACACGCGCGATCAGCTGTTTGGTGGCAGCTCCTCCAGGAGGCCCATTCCTGCTGTGCAGCAGGCATCTGGGAGTACTCCTCCTCAGCCAACCCATGGTATGGAAGGACTTGTGATGACAACCCCTCCCCACTGACTGGATGGATTCCTCATGTAGGGGGGCTGCTCATTTGGACTTCCCTTCTCACTGGTCTGAAGTATGGTGGCTGTGGAGACCCTGCCTGGGGCAGCCAAAGAATGCAGCTCACCCCGTCTCGTTTCTTTTCACCTACTCTTAACTCATACCCAGTTTCTGATCCACTAGGACCTCTAAGCCCGTCTCAGTGGTACTGTTGCCGACTAGAGCTGACATAAGTAACAACTACCTGCAAAAAAAGGTATCCTTGTCGGATTTCCTGCGTCCCAAGCAACCACAATGTTCCGGTACTAATCGGTATGCAATTACTGCCCAACTCGGGGACCCGAGGTCCTGGAATGTTAAGTTTCTGGACCCAGAATACTGACTTCCAGTCCTGGAATATTGACTTCCCATCCCAGTTTTTTTAGTTTCTGCCCTGATTGTTTTTGTTTTCCATCCTGATTTACCCATTCTCCAGTTACCAAAATGATAACAGAATTTACCTATTTTCCAGTTACCAAATCGTAACAGAATTTACTGATTTTTTTTAAGCATTTGGGTATCCAATCAGTATCCAAAAATGTGGGTATTACCCCTGGGTGCTAAATTGGATACATTTTGGTCTTGTTTGATGTGTGCAATACTTTACACTTGTCTTTGTCGAATTTCATTCTCTTATTTTCAGTCCAGAACTTCTCTTTACCAAAGTCACTTGATTTTTAATACTATCCTCTAAGGAATTTAAATTCCATCCCCGCAAGCAGCAAGGTTGGGTGGGACTATGCTCAAATTTCAGCTCCAGCAGCTCGGGATCAGCTAGATATGTGCTCCAGGAAGCCAAGGTCCACAGGAACAGGCTCTGCCTGGCCAGTTTGTACTGTTTGCCAATTGCTAAGGAGCAGTCGCTCAGACTGGCAAGTCAAATATCAAGATAGCCAGGTCCAGGATATATCTATATCCTCTGATCAAAAATACGGGCCTATTTAAAGTTTTTGCTTAGGCCCTCACAAATCCTAGAGGAGAAACTGCTCTTGCGCCATAGCACCCAACCTGCATTCTTCTCCTTCCAAGAGCGTCCTGTAGGTGGCGATCTCAATATCCAAGGCGAGTTTGATGTTCAAGAGCTCCTGGTAATCTCGTAGCAGGCGAGTGAGCTCCTCTTTGGCTTTCTGCAAAGCACTCTCCAGCTCCGCCAACTTTTCCCTCGCATCCTTGAGGGCCAGCTCTCCCCGTTCCTCAGACTCAAGGATAGCTGACTGCAGAATGATGCACTGCAGGGAAAGAGAGAAAAAAAGGAAACTGATCACATACAGTTCATAATTCTTTGTGACAGGAAGACAGACCCAAGTAGGAAACCAGCTTGGGTTTGGGCTCGAGATAAAAAGAATATTCTAGTTCAACTTGGAATCGGACAAATTTGCCCTATTTGAATGATCAAATTTAAGTTCAGTCTACTGTCTGGATTTTTTAAAAAAATTGTTTTCCAAAGTTTTTTTTGTTTGTTCATCGATCATTCCTTCACTGTTGTGAAGATCCTTTTCAAAATTTGCAAGTCATTGATTTGTTACATGATGTGCCAAAGTGCTGAACCAATCAATTCATTTGCTTAATTTGTTTGTTCTGCGACAGTCACAAATTTACAATACATCCATTCAAAACACGACCGTTTAGAAACTTAAAATATTTATTTCTTAAAATGTATATGCCTCCCTTCCCTAAGGCTCACGGCAGCTCACAACTATACAAATATTAAAACTCATACAATACCCTTAAAACTCCAACCCTGCCAACACCCACCCACCCCCCGATTCCCCATATACAAACCCCCCTCATAACCCTACCCCAAAAACCACCCATCAAAACCCACCCCATTCCCGCCCACCAAATCTTTTTCCAAATAGAAAAGCCTTACACTGCCTCTGAAAGATGCTTGGGCACAACCAAACCTGCAAGGGAAGCGAGTTCCATAACACTGGGGCAGCAACCAAGGCGGCTTCCCTGCAAGGTCTTGTCATATGGACACGGCTAACGGATGGTACCCACAGGAAGGCCTTCCTGCCTACCCTCCCACTTCAGTCACATCTCAGGTCCCCAACCTCCCCTAATGTACAAATCTTGATAAGGACTTCTTAGCAGCCTGATCCTAAACCCTGACTGCTGCACAAAAGGATGCACACACAATCTGCGCACAACCCGCACTCAACGTGCGTGACCGCAGATGCACATGTTTAAGGTCCAGCCCAAAGTAAGTTATAATGGAGTGGTGCAAATCCATGGCCAAAAGAGATAATTTAGCTTTTGTGGGATAGCAAGGAAGGAGAAATTGTTAGGACAAATTTGCAGAATCCACTAAGCCCTTAGATCATTATATAATGAATATTTTAGTAAATGCCCAGGAAGGTTTTCCAATTACTCCTGCTAAACATGGCCATAAACATTTACATACAGGAAAACATTTCTGCTTGTGCTGAAGCGAGTACTCAGCAAAAAACGTAAGCCCATCCGATTTTGCAATGCTTGAACAGGCTGCCGCCGCCATTTGAACACCACTGTGTCCCCAACTAGTACCTGAGTGGTCATCTCTTTCAGCTTATACCTGGGTCCGGGGGGGGAGACGGCATGGCAGCATTGCATACAGCAGTTGCAGTAACTAGGTGGTGACAAAAATCGGAAACACTGGAAGGGGGCGTGGTGGCAGGGGGCACATGGTGGGAGTGGCACAGGACCACTGCCAGCCAGCCCCCAGAGGCCTACGGTCTAGGCCTGCCCAGTCCCAGAAGAGAGTGCATATGCTCTCAAGGGCTGGAAATGGGAAGTATTCATTCTCATTTTTGCAGATCAGAAAACTGAGACACAAGAAATAAAATACCTTTCCCAATGTCACAGTACAGTAATAACCGTGTCAGAACTGGAACCTGGGTCCCTTGAATCCCACACTAGTGGCTGAGCTAGGATTCTTCTTTCAGTGGAATGTGTGTGTCCCCCTAAAAACAGATGTGACACTGATGCGGCAGCTCCCCAGGAGCTATCCCTCACCCTGCCACCGCCCCCTGCCATGATGGGCCAATGATAGTCAGCTATGGCACCCGGCCATGGCAGCCCCTACGCCATGGTGGGGATGGCAGGGCCAAACATATGCATTGGACCACTGTGGCCCACATTGGCCTGCCCGGGTAGTCCTTGCCCTGGAATGCGCACCCACGTTCTTCCAGAAGATGCATTCTGAGCCAGCTGCCTACCTGGCCCAGGGCACTAGTGAGCCAACATCTGGAGGCTGGGTAACAGATGAGTCCCAGGTGGGCCATAGCAGTCCACAGCAGGCCCGTATCACATGTTTTACTTAGTGTCATGACTGGAACCCAGGTCTCCCAGATTTAGCACATTAGCTGCTGAGCTGTGATGATTTTTCTCCTTGAAATCAATGTCTTTTACCTGTTTTTTCCCATTGTCAATTTCAGCCTTCAGCCTGTGGATCAGTCGGTTCAGTTCAGAGATCTCCATCTTGGAGTTTTTCAGGTCATCATTATGCTTCCCTGCGGTGAGCTGCAGCTCCTGAAACTAAATTCCCAGCAACAAGGTATTGGTTACAACCAAGGAAGAATGTTCAAAGGTTGACCTGAGTTTAAAAATGAAGGGGATCCCGCAGAAGTTTTTGGGGTGCAGAGTACAGTTCTTTTCTTAATTTTGGTCCACCACACATCCCCAGAGAGCAAGTGAATGGGGATTTCTGGAAGGTGTAGTACCTAAGTAGTTTCTTGATATCTAGGAATCGGGTGACGGGGTTTTACTGGGAACCCCATTTCCCAGAAGTCCTAAGACAACCACCATTTCCTGAGGCATGGAGGACGCCATGACAGCCAGAGAAGAAACAAACTAAAGTCAGCCGGTATGGGGACTCCCTCCCATGGCTCTCCTGACCCACCCACCCCCCATCGCCAGAGCCACCCCGCCCACCATTAGCAGCTCCCCACAGCTTCCAAATGCCACAAGGAGCCCATCACCACCCTTCAGGTATGTAGGTTTACTAGTTTAACTTCTTACTCTCGGGCAATAGCACAATTTTGAGCAGCCCATTGGGCACCCACAGATGTGAGCGGGGGCTTGTCGGCTGCCGAATGGATTGTCCAAAATTTGGGATATTACCCAGGAATAGTAACTTCATTACACATTTCATCTCTACTCACAGGGCTCCCAAGTAGCAAAGGCGCAAAGTAGCAAATGACACCCCCTCATGCCCTTCAGCTAAACGAAACCTCACCTTGTTTTGGTACATGTCATCAACTTCTGCTCGGCTCCTATTTGCTATTTCTTCATACTGAGTTTTAACTTCAGCAATGATGCTGTCTAGGTCCAGATCTCGGTTGTTGTCCATGGAGAGGATGACACTGGTATCGCTGATCTGCCCCTGCAGTTCTGTCAGCTCCTAGAAGGGTCATCAAACCTCCATCAATGCAAGTCCCATTCTCTCTATCTCACTCTCCGAATGAAAACATAAGCGACAGCGCCACCATGACAACCCAGCCCGAGAGGGGAAGCCGCAGCCAACATGGTCAGGATCGGTTCTGGCTGCGGAACAAACGTTCGCGTGGCTACGACACCAGAGAGAGTGGGGAGCTGCATGAACATGATCCCAGCTCTTCCCCCTGTGTTGCACCCAGTGCCCTGCCCCCACCATGACAGGCAACCATGGCGGTGCCCGTGGCAGACCTGATACAACCTGGGCCATGGCAAGCCATAACAAACATCATAGCCTGCTGTTGGCCGCTCTGGCCCAATTGGGCAGAGGGCAGCCTAGGCTGCGACCTCAGAGGATCACTAGGATCACAGCCCAGCCTTGCCGCTAACACTCCCGGGAGAAATCCTGGGGAAACATCTCGTAGCGTGAAAACCAACATAAAGCAGGCCACAGCGGGCCTAACTGTGCCACTGTCACACCCAATTCCGGCCATCCATAGTTCCATTTCTCTCTCCCCTCTCTTCAGCTAGCCACCCATCCATCCCACAAGAAATATGTTGTGGAGTCGGACCTTAAAATATAGGGCTAGTTGTTAAGATCCTTACTTTCGTCATGGATTCTTTCTAAAGAAATTGTGGAGATTACGAAAGAAAAATAAGGACTTTTAGAAAGTTTTTCTTCACTGATGAGGCAACCATCCCTGCCCTTGGTTTCATGATTAGGTAGGGATGGGCAGACAATATGAAGTGGTCTCTTCTTCCTCCATGGAGATGATGCTGGAGGAACTCCCATCTTACTTCCAACTCTTCTTTCCATTTAGAGAAAAGGGGAGCCCATTGACGAGGGAGAGGGCAGATTTGAGGATGTGTTTGAGGGAGCTGTCCCACACACAGCCTGGCCATGGGTCAGCAAAAATTAGGTTGCGGTCAAGCAGCAGTCTACGGACCAATGACTGGAAAACCATTTGGGTCCTATCAGGCTCAGTTTGGTATGCAGGGCTCTAAAGTGAAGTACTCAAGGCAAAGTAAATGTAATGAACAAATAAACAAACTACCAAAAATGAAATAACCAAATGAATGAATATGCTGGTTTGGTTTTGGTGCCAAATAGTTATTTGGATATTCAGTGGTATATCTAAATTTACAAAGAATATCTGCGAGTATAAAATTCCCTATTCATTTCAGCTCTAAGGGGTGAATTCCAAATTAATTTAAACGGGTGTAAATCTACATGTGGACATGTCATCTTTGTGAGCACTCAGTTCCCATGAAGAGTGACTTTTAACGATGATCCATCTTAATCCTATTTCTCCAAGTATCTCAGAACAAGATGCTTTTAATCTGAATTAAGAGGATCTACGTGAGGTTTTAAATCAAATTAACTAATCCCCAAAAGCATTGCAAGGCATCAGTTGCTTAAGATGATGCTTACCACATCATATAAACATCTAAGGAAGTTGATCTCATCCATAAAGGAAGCCACCCTAGCCTCCAACTCAACTTTATTCATGTAGGCAGCATCCACGTCCTGCGGGGTGGAAAATTAAATGCAGGTTGTTCATACAGGTTCAGGGGCATACAAGTGAGTAATACAAGCATGGAAACAGTGGTTTTCATTGTGGGGCTTTCATTGTGGGGCTTTCATAAAGTAAAACGTTCATTTTCATTTGGAAGCAGCTGCCGTTTGCTTTTATTAAAAATTAAAATAATTGTTTAAAAAATAAAAAGATCACTGCACATGCACAAAATGGCTGACCAACAATTCTGCGCATGTGCAGGCTTTCGGGAAAGGGTGCGCATGCGCAGAACGGCCCCGGTGGCCATTTTGTGAATACACGGGGGTTTTTTATTTTTATTTTTTTGCAACAAAAATGAACACTTTTCCCCTTCATTTTTGTTATCC
This sequence comes from Sphenodon punctatus, assembly GCA_003113815.1. NCBI lineage: Eukaryota > Metazoa > Chordata > Lepidosauria > Sphenodontia > Sphenodontidae > Sphenodon > Sphenodon punctatus. The sequence continues at coordinate 377,730 of QEPC01014804.1, forward strand.
GGCCTGTCATTTTCGTATGTTAATTTCTAAAACAAATGGGCCATCGTTGGTTTTAGTAACTGAACATACAAAAACAAATTGCACCCCCCTGCTCTGCACCCCCAAGCGGTAGAGTCCTGTTGCTGCCCTGCTGCTCCTAAAGCTCCTGCTAGGGCCCTGTCCTCGCTGTTAGCCCAAAGAAGAATTTCTGATAAGCAAGAGCTAGGCCCCAATAGGAACCTTAGTGACAGTGAGGCAGCAGCAGGTGTGTGGGGAGGAGCACAGCATTGCCTCTTCTGCTCATGAAGGTGGCTCTCGGCTAGGATAGAGGCACTTCTATGGGGCCTGGACCCTAACCACAGCAGGGTAAGCAGAGGGAGAGTCCCGTAGGAAGCAACCAGGTGCATCAAGAGAGGTGTCAGAGCTCCTCTGCCACTCCTGAGGTAACGGAGGCTGGTGCAGAAGTGTAGCTACTAGGAAGCAAGGGGGGCAGATCCAGCCTTGCCCAGTAGGGGCAAGGACTCCATTCCCTTTGGTCAAAGGGGATGCCACAAGGAGGTCTGTCCTGGTAGCCTCAGAATTAGTTCTCCTGAGTAGGCCTGAAACGACATGTGGCAGTGTCCAACAATTCTGTTGGAAACCTCCCATCCGTTGCCGTTTTCCTGACATGGCACGGACATGACATCCCCATCCTTGTTCCGATGCTCGCTGCCGCTTTCTGCTACTGCCTGTCGTTATTTCTCGGCCGTGGAGAAATTGCCGGAAACTGTCGCAAGCCCATAAAGCGCTGGAAAATGCCACAAAGTGTCGGAATGTTTTGCTAAAGTGCTGGAAAAACGGTTGTAAAACCTGTTGGAACTATCAATAAAACTGTCAGAACTACTGGAACTGTTGGAAATTGCCACTATTATCTTAAGTGGCGCAGAATACACCTGGAACTGTTGCAAAATGTTGGATAGTGCCATGAATTAATGACAAATGCCATCGGAGCAGCAGCAAGACTGTCCAAACTTTGACAGTAAACAGTAAAACAGCAAAAAAACGCTGCTGCTTCAGGCCTACTTCTGAGGCCACTGGATGGACCCTTTCTCCCCTTGCAACTCTCAGCCCCCCATGTGTCTGCTTCCTGAGGGGCTTTGCCCCCCCCCTTCTTTCTCCTCACCTACTGAGGTAGGAGAACACCATACTGCCAATTATGAAAGGGGTTGGCTTATTGGGGCAGTGCCATGGGGGTCGGGTGGCCATACCCCCCCCCCCTTTAAAAGAGGACACTTAGGCATTAAACATGTTGCAGGGCTGCACTGGAACCAATGCAGCCCTGCAACATGGACTTTTCATAAGCATCCTCTTCTAAACTGGAGGTATGGCCACCCTACATGTGTGCCTGCCTTTTATTTTTGCCCTGGACCCCACAAATTCTAAGGCTCTCAGTTGAGCCCAGGCCTAGCACTCTAGAGGTGCCCTCTGGAAGCAGCTGGAGTATGGCATGGGCATGTTCAGAGTGGGTGGGGTGGAAGCAGGGCCAGCATTCTGCCACCAGTAAAGAGCCTCGCTGAGAAGGAAGTTTTCAGAGTGGGCAGGAGTAGAAAGCGGATTCTTAAAACTTCTTCCTTGATAGGTAATCTGGTGAACCAACCAGTGCCCAAATGCAACCCGATGGGCTACCCCCAACCCCCCAGGGATTACTCACTTCCCCACTGCTCCTCAGAGTCCCAGCCACTGCTCCTGTTGTTCCACCCCAGCTGCTGCTCACAACGGGGGCGGGGGGGGTGTCGCATTCAGCTTTTACTGATGTGAGGGGAGCAAGGAGGACTCTTTCAGCATGCAGCTCGTGCACATCCCTGCTATGGGTCATGACCGTTGCCGGAGTTGCGCTGTGCAGTTTGTGCATGGCATATTGGAAGAGGCCTCCTCACTCCCCCCCTTCCCCAGCTCAGAAAAAATGAAGCAGGAAGACGCTGGATCAGCTGAGCAGCCGCTGGGGAGGAGCATCAGGAGCATCAGCTGGGACTTGGAGGAGCATCTGGGCAGTGAGTCAGCTTGGGGAGCCACGGGAGTGGGTAGGAGCTGGGATTAGCTTCCTAGGGCGGCCTGGAAAGTCTGGTAATACCCGTGTTTTGGGGCATTGGGTGAACCCATTGGGTGTCCACTGGGGGTGTCCCAAAATATGGGTATTACCCATGGGGTAGCAAATGTGCCGCTCTACTCCTCACCCTTGCCAGAGCTTTAATAACCTGAGCCACACACCTTCTTTAGCAGGACAAAATCATTCTCTGCTGCTGTGCGCCTGTTGATTTCCTCCTCGTATCTTTTGGAACAAAGAGAACAGTCAGTTGTAGGTAAGTGTTATTCCTTCCTGTTCTGTAGAAATAGAGTGCTTTTCTGTCAGCAATAAATAGACAGCAGAACAGGAAAATCACATCACTTGTCATTCAGGCTATTCAGATAAAGGAGAGGAGAGTGTCATGAGAAGATACTGGGCTACATATAGACTACAGGTCTAACAAATATGTAAAGGTAAAGGTAACATGACGTGTGATGAACGTAACGTGAGAGCTGCAAGCCTGAGGAACTGAGTCATGACAGCCTAGAGTGGGGTACTGAGCCCCCAATCCCATTACAGAGAGCAACAAGGACAATGAAGAGGATGAAGGGAAAGACCTATGAAGAGAGACTGAAAGAAATGGGAATGTTTAGCCTAAGAAGGTTAGGGGAGACCATAGTTTTTGTATCAAATATGCAAAAGCAAAATGGTGCCCAGCTGGTCTCTGCAGTCACTAAGGGTAAGACAAGACACTAGTCATGGCACTGATCTGGCACCTGATTAGTACCTCAAAATACCAAGTATTGCCTTTACTGTTTTGCCATTTTACCCATCAGTACCAATTGGTAAAATGGTAAATTGGTAAAGGAATTGGGATGGAAAGTCAAAAAATCAATACAGGAAACTGGAAAAATCAGGACAAAAATGTAAACCAGCACATTCAATACTCTGTTGAGAGCTAATCACCAATTAGCTGCCAATATTACTCGGCTGGATTGAATACCGCAATTTTGACATGTATACTGGTTTTTGTGGGTACTCGTTTCAGCTCTAAACTAGAGGGAATATGCTAAAATTAAATGAAAAAAGTATTAGGAAGAATTTTCTCACTACTAGGACAGTAAGGCAGTGGTGTAATTGGCCACGGGTGGTTGTAGAGGTTCCATCACTGGAGCGGTTTAAAAATAGGTTAGATAGATCTCTCTCTGGAATGGTGTAGGTACTGTGGATCCTGCTTAATGGCTGGGTGTGGGTTTAAATAACTCTTGCGGTTCTTTCCAGCTTTATAATTCTATTAATTTAAAACTTCTGGGAAATAGGACTATTGCAACATTTGCACAGATTTCTAAGTAAAAACGTTTAGTTTCTACTAAAACATTTACTCAAAATAGAGCCTGGTAATTTTTAATTTTTTTATTTATTTTAATTTTTCTTTACACTTCAAACCAAGTTTTGGAAAGCAGAGAAATTTCAAGTTTGAAAGGGTTGAAACCTGAAAGGTTTGAAATGAGTACATTTGAAAATCAAGATTTTCAATTTACCTATTTTATAATCCTTATAGAGCTGCGCGGAAATTTCATTTCGAGTCATTTTCAAGTTTGACATTTCAATTTGTAAAATGCCAATATCAAAATATAAAAACATAGCTAATTTGGAAGACAATTTTTCCCTCTTTTTTAGAAGTCAAAACTCAAAATCTATATTTTCAATAAATATTTTCTCAAACAGGAAATGTAGATTTTGCTAAAGCTATGGGGAAATTTTCCACCAATCCTATTTGTTAACCTTCAAAGGACTGTGGTATAATTGTTTTATAGATGTGACATGCTTTGGGGCACCTACTCAGGTAAAATCTTGGATCCTGGATCCTTTAAGGTCCCATAAGAATTCATTCCAAAATACCATGAAGAAATTTCATTGCAATATCTTATTGCACAGGGAATCAGGTTTTATTTAAAGCTTTCCTCACTTACTTGTGCTTGAAATCCTCCACCAGGTCTTGCATTTTCTTCAGTTCCAACTCAAACCTTCCCCTTTCATCTACTAGACCGTCAAGGTGTTTCCTAAGGCTATTGATGTAGGACTCAAAAAAGGGTTCAAAGTTGTCCTTGCCGTGAGAGTTTGGCTGCTGCTGCTGCAAGAGATCCCACTTGGTCTCCAGAACTTTATTCTGCTGCTCCAGGAATCGGACCTGACAGTCAAAAAGAGAAAAAGAGGCTTCATCGGTTGAAAAGTCTCTCTCCACCACAGCTGAAATGAGAAACCCTTTTGTTTTTGGCTCCAGTATGAGATTTCATGAGATATCATGAAACAAACAAACAAATAAATCATCATGCATGAGGAAAATGGCCACCAGGGTGTTTTGTGCATCCACAGCCCATTTCCAAAATCACATTAACACTGCTGATGCCATTTTGGGAAAGGACCGCACACGCACAGACCAGCCCCGGTGGCCATTTTCCGCATGCTCAGCCAGAGTCAGCGCCAAGTGGGGCAGAGTTGAGTGCAGCAGTGCAGCTCCAGGACTCAGCCCCTTCCAGTACCTCAGGCTAGAGGCCTATCCAGCACCAACCAGTTCCAGACCACCACTTATCTGCAATCCAGTTTTAGATTGGTCAAAGCGAAGGGAACAACCTAGAACTACAATTCTGATTGGAGGCACGGGAGTGGAGGTTAAGGGGCACTGGGCAGAGTTTAAGGGGTGGGCTATTTGCATAGTGATTGGCTCAGAAATGTGGTACAACGAACAAACAGAAACCCAGAAGTAAAACAGTACTGCCGCCAATGCAGCAAGTGGTAAATTCGTAACCAAACCAAGTACGTGCACTTGAGACCTCGCATCTTCATGAATGTTAGACCCCTTGTCTCTCCCTCTGTTCCCCTTCCTATGTCTCTCCCCCCAGCTCCTGTCTCTCAGATTGTAAGCCCTAGGGGCAGGGACCGTGTCTATTTTATTACTTTGTAAAGTGCCATGTACACTGCTGGCGCTATATAAATGTTTGTTAATAATAATAATAATAATAATAAATTAATGGTACACGGTATGTGGTCAGTGCTAAGCAGAAAGTGGAAAGTTGGTAAATCAGGACAGTTTCTTGCGGTATTGCGAGAACTGAGGAATCACCTTGGTATTGGGAAATAGTTGGGAAATCGATCTTGGTTCCTGAGATGGTGCGATTTCTTGTGAGCAGCAATTTAGCTTCACATTTCCTCTACCCTTTATTCTGGCCAGTGTTGTGGGAAAAATAGGGTAGATTGTACATATTCTGGGATGGTGGTTATTTGTGCGAATTGTGCTATACTCCACCACTATCCTATTTACGGTTTCCTTTCTATTAAAGCACTAGTGTTTTCATGATGCACCTGCATCTCCCATGCTATTATAATTTTATGCCTTTTACCCTGAGGATTGTTTATTGTCCCCTACTCCCTCCTGGAATAATAAAAAAAAAAGCCCTTAGTTTATCCTGGCAGCACGAAAGCTGTGTAATCATTGTGAACCACTATCATCCTCATACCTGCAACCCCTCCCCTATTCCGGGAAGGGGGGGGGGGCATTACAGCCTTGATTACCTGGTGAAGTCATGAAGACTGATTGCAAAAGGACACTGTAGGTTAAGCAACCAGAAAGCCCTGACGATTTAAACCTGGGCTGGGAGTCTAGTACGGTGAGACCACCAGAGGAGTGTGAAGAAGCAGTACTGGGTATGAGTTGTAGAGACATGTCCCCAGGTCAGGGAAGGGCCTTGGTGGAGACCCATGGATGGGGAACTGCATCACACAAGTTTCTAAGAGCTTGTGAAACTGATACCACAGCCAGGATGAAACCACCAAAGAAAAAATTTAAGACTGTATGAAACCGGTACATTGACAATGTAACTGCACATCATCAATCTCTCCCTTAGTACTGGGTCATTTACATTGGCCTTCAAAAGCACTACCGTCTCCCCTATACTGAAGAATGCTACTCTTGACCTCTCTGACCCTTCCAGCTATCGCCCCATTTCGGTCCTACCCTTTGCTTCCAAGCTCCTGGAGCGAGCTGTCTACACGCGTTGTCTACCTCTCCCTCATATCCCCCTCCCTTTTCTCTCAGATTGTAAGCCCCTTAGGGGTAGGAACCTGTCTCTGACTGTGGATTGTACAGTGCCAGGCACATTCCTTACACTATATAAATAATAAATAACAACAGCCACCACCACCACCAATTGGCTCTGTCACAGAGTAAGTTGCCACAGGAACCATTCCAAACAGCACAACAGGAACTTGTTTTCTATTAGGTTATTGGGAAACAGTCCAATTAGCATATTGATCAAATCATGCTACCTTTACTCATGACCCTTCTCAGGTTTCTTTTCCTGGGGTGAGCCTCTCACTGGCTCCCAGCCCGTGGATCTTTTGCTTGGTCCTTGCCTTCCAGTTCTCTGGGCAAGCTCTCAAGCCCTTGAACATTTAAGTCTGGCCACCTGAAACAGAAGTCTTGCCCCAGCTGGCTTGAAGTTTCCTGTCATGCCCAGCTGGGACCAATTAGAAAGCGCAATTTGCTTGGTTAACCCTTTGTGGTTCTCAGTATTACCTACTCAAGAGGGAAGGTATCCTTGTCAATACTCACCAGTCCCTACTTTGGCTCCAGTCATTCAAGGACTTACCAGGACCCATTACACCACACTAAAGCAATAGTGACTATGAATAACTACAAGTCTCGTGCCTGATGACTGTGGAAACTGAGGTACAGACCAAGACAGAGGTGCAAGTTTGGAGGGAGCTTCTTACATACTATTTTTAATGCTATTGCTAGTAGGAATGCGCCTAGAGATGCCTTCCAACTCTAAGATTCTACGACTCTATTACAACTAGTATTAGTGAGAGTAACAATGATAATAACCATTCACTTTCAACTGTTTCGCTTGCACTTCCACAAAATATATAGAAGACAAAAGAAGAAAAAAGATGAAAATATCAAACATTTACTGAGAGATAAATGGAGTTCTGCAACAATGGGGACAGAAGGAAGGAAGTGAGTTTTCTCACCTTGTCAATGAAGGAAGCAAATTTGTCATTGAGATTCTTGATTTGCTCCCTTTCCTCTTTACGTACTTTCTGGATCTCTGGGTCAATTTCCAGGTTGAGGGGTGCCAAAAGGCTCTGGTTGATGGTCACTTCTTGGATCCCACCAGGAGGGCAAGAGGGGAAAGCAGAACCATTTCTCCCAGCAAACCACCCACCACCACCAAACCCACCGAAGCAAAAACCACCACCGCTGCCACTGCCAAAGCCTGCTCCAAGCCAGGCTCCCCCAGGCACCACACTTTGGGAAATTCTCTTAGTTCCGCCAAGATTGAAGAGACTTCTGCTACCAAAAGTACAGCGTCCACTTCCTGCTCCCATGCTTCCTCGGCTTTAAGAGGTTGCTTTGCTCTTGCGCCCACTGGAAATGACAGAAGAGCCACTACTGTACCCTCTCCCCCCTCCCACAGCTCTAGCATTCAGTTGCCGACTCATGGTGGCTTGCTCAAAGAAGACAACAGAGAATTGTGAGCAAGGAGCAAAGCAACAACAGGAGTGCAGACCCTCCTGAAAAGGGAGTCAACACTCCTTTATATGTCTGTGAGAAAGTGGGCTTGGTTGGACAAACATGAAGAAAACCATCTGAACTATTCAAGGGTTTGGTTCAGCTGGCACCAGCCTTTCCTTTATTCCAACTGACTAAATAACAAGTTGACACCCTACGGAGTAGAAAAATGTAAAAAATTACTTTTGTTCACAGAATAATCCTACTTAAACACGTTGCGAGCTCTGTAACTGAGAATATGTATAATTACCGATCCAGTATCAGCCTCTTGCAGCTCGTATTTCACCTTCCTTGTCAATCAAAGATGACATTTGTTTTAAAATAGGAGATACAACCTTCTGGATGGCTTTGATTTTGACTTCTTTTTTTTTTTTTTTAAAGACAACCCAAGGCTAGTATTTATCAAAACCGAAGGGGTAATTTATGGGAGTGGTTGACAATTCTCATGTATCCAAAGCAAAAAGAAAAAGTGTTTTTGCCAGACAAATGATTTTAGAAAAGATCACTTTTTCAGTTCAGACATTTCCCATTCATTTTCCATGAAAACCTCATTTCATGGCAAAAACAAAACAGAAAACTGGAAACAACCGAACAAACTGAAGCAACCGAATTTGGGAAAGTCGGATGCTTGAACGTTTTGAAACATGTTATTCAGGTTGTAGAGAACAGGCTTATTGCGCATATTTGTAAACATGACATAATGCAGAAGAGCCAACATCGTTTAGGAAAAAGCAAGGTCCATTTGATCCAGCTCTAGTAATCAACTGGGCTGCAGGAACTCCTTCGAATCCCCTCAGCAAGTGTGTAAAAAAATTTTGTCTCCCCGCCCACTTCCCAGGTCCCCAAATGAGAGGAGCAACGCCACTTCACAGAAAGGCCCCTGACTGAAATGAGAGCAAGTGTTCTCATTCCAAAAGGAAAATAATGACCTTTGGGGAGTGCTTGCAAGTGGCTGTTCGCACTTAGTCAGTGGGGCACACACGAGGCTTACATAATACCGGAAATTTGAATGTTGTCCCTGTCCACCACCCCAGCAATCTAAAACCAGACCAGCTGCCACTGGCCACCGGAATGTTTATCCAAAGTGGTATGGGGGAGTTCAATGTGCGTGGTCATGTGAGAAAGGGGTGGAAAAACAAGCTAATTCCGCCTCCTTCCAGATGTGGCCCCTCCCCCTGAGGCACATTGTGAAGTCACTCCACTCAAGAGGAGACATAGCCACCTCAGAAAGGACTTGGGAGTCCTTTTGCCCCACCCCCTTCCAATGTCACACTCCTCGGTCATCTTGAGTGTGGCCTGGAACTAACTTATTTATTTATTTCTACAATTTTATATCCCACCCCTCCTGAAAAAACCACTCGGGGTGGCTCACAATGTTAAAACACAAATAAAACTTATAGACCTCCAAGGGGTTTTCAACACAGTGGACAGAGCAAAGCTCTGAAGGAAGCTGGATCGGATGGGGATGGACCCAGCCCTACTGCAGTTGGTGCAGGCCTATTACAGGGATACGACGACAACGGTCAGGTTTGGCCCAAGGGGAGAATGTACGGAGCCCTTTAAGACCACTGTAGGGGTAAAGCAAGGGTGCGTAATTGCTCCAACATTATTCAGCCTATATATTAACGATTTGGCCCCAATGCTGAAGAGTAAGTGGCATCACCATCCCAAAACGGTGGGGGGGGAGATGTTTGCTTTTTTCTATGCCGATGATATGGCCTTTGTGTCCCTCTCTAAGATAGGGTTTCAGAGGATATTAAACAAGTTAGGACAGTATGTAGAACAAAACAACCTGAAAATAAGTGTACCCAAATCCAAAACGATGATTTTTGGAACCAGGAAGAAGCCTGGGTGGGTCCTTGGCAAAGAGAAATTGGAGACAGTAAAGTCCATTACATACCTGGGAGTCACCTTCAACAAAGCCTTGACATGGTGTGATCACATCCATAGAATAAAGCTGAAGGCTGAGCAGGCGGGAGGGGCGATTCTGTCGTTTTACAATCGCACGGGGAAATGTGCTTGTCTGGAAGCTTTGAGGGTGCTGGAAATCAAGTTAGATGCCATACTTCTATATGGGGCAGAGATATGGGGATTGGAGAGGAAGTTTTGTGAGACGCTGGAGGTGATACAGGCAGCCCTCATAAAAAAACTATTAGGGGTTCAGAAATCTACCCCGTGAGCAGCAGTCAGAATGGAGACAGGGGTGTTGAATGTGGCAGCAAAGGCAAAATTTAAGGCCTTGAGTTACTGGCTGAAGGTGAAGTCTCTTCAACCAGATCGATTCCCAAAACGCCTCTATCTGGGAATGGTGGGGTGTCCAAGGGGGGAGAAATCTTGGCTGGCGGAGGTGAGGGCTGTAATGGAAGAGCTAAACCTTGTGCCGCTGATGGATAACATTGAGCCAATACCAACAACCCAGGATAAGGAGTTGATAAGACAGCGGGTGATCGATCGCTCCAGACAAGAGGATTGTGATAGGGTAAGCCAATATAAGTTTCTAACTGGCAATGTTTATGGGATCCGGAGGGAATCTCCGGCATGCTATTTGAGGTTGCCGCAGCAGCAGTGGAGGCAAGCGATGACTAGAATGTTTTTTTCCCAGATGCCCTCGAGTATTCAGGAGGGTAGATGGGCACAGGTCCCCTTGGAGGAAAGGTTTTGCCCATGTAACTCAGGCAGCATAGAAGATGTATGCCATGTCTTGTGGGAATGCCAGTATTATGTATTAGAGAGGCAGAAGTGGTTGGACCCTCTAGAGGCCACATCAACGGGAATAACACTACATAGGAAAACAGTGCTGTGCTTACAGGACAAGAGCTGGGAGACTATAAGGGCCTTGGCCAGATTCCTGTATGCAGCACAGCTGCAACGGAAGAGGAGGGTTAAGGGCACTGAACATGATAAAGGTTAAGCCCAATGTCTAAAGGTGCTAATCCCTGCAGTACTTTTGCATTAGTATGTCGATATTAGACGCGCACACAAGATGCGTTTTAAGATGTATAAACTGTCTTTTGTGAATTTTATTTTAATGGTTATCTGTATTTTTATTTTTGTATAAAAATCATGTGGTTTTTGACTGAGGCCATTAATCAATCAATCAATCAATCACAAATAAAATCAATAAAAACATTAACAAATTAATAAAAACCTAGCATCTCAACAAGGGAGAGTCAAAAAAATTAACCAAAAAACAGAAAACAGAAACAAAAAACCTCCCACCCTACCCGTCCCCCTCACCAAAAGCCTGACAGAACAGCCAGGTCTTCGGCCACTAGGGCCTCTGCTGGGAGGGAGTTCCACAGCCGTGGTGCGGCCACTGAGAATAGCCTCCCCATTATGGCCCCCCAGCAGACATCTCTTCTATCCCTCTTTGCCCATTTGTAGTGTTTGGAAATATGGTTCATGGAGAAATTCAAAACCAAATAGACCCTTGGAAAGTAATCTCCCCAGCTACCAAAAGTTGTAACTAGGGCTGAGATGAATAATCCGCCTTATGTCTGCAGAGGGTTTCTTTGGAAAAAAATCGGCCTGTAGAGATCGGATACCATTGTTGGGTGGAGGGCGCCTATATTGCTGGAAACTCCAATTCCAGATCCTGAACTGGAACTGAATTCTCCTCTTCCACTACTGCCTCTATCACGACTTCTCATTTCTTCTCCAAATCCGTCTTCTCCACTACTCCCAATTCCTCTTCTGTCCTCGCAACGTCCAGACGTTCTGGCATGTCTTCCTCTCACTGCTACAAGAAAATGGGGAGAGTTGCTATCCTAACAGCAGCACATCAATTCCAGAGATATACACTCAGATCGGAGGTGACCATTAGGTGTATTTGGAGAAAGCTCAAGCTACTTACAGATGCTCAAAGAATTTCAGTTTGCTCCACTCAGCCTATTGGAGAGAGCAAGGAGACCATCATTCATGCATTCAAGAAAATAGGCTGCTTTGAAGTCTGAAATCTTATGTCGCCTTGCCTTCCTTTCCTGAGGACTTAGTACTTCTTTGAGTACTTCTGTTAGAAGGCAAGGCCCACTTTTCTAGAGCAATGCAGGTTCCCAGGTGTGCAATGATATTCCAATAGTATTAGCGATCTCTTTTCTTCAGTTAAAAGGCAAATAGTTGGGATCTTTGTTCATTTATCACCAGGTTAACCCAACAGTGACTGCTGCATTGGTGTGCATACGTTACAGTTATTCCAAGTGTACACCAAAGAGCTGTTCAGTTAACTCCCTCCATTCCAGGTCCTAGCAGGGTAGAAGCCTCAATCTCCACTATATCAGGTCTAAAAGTATCAGGCACCCACCTGCTTTCCTTTTCTCCCATCAGATTCTTGATGTCCATCCGATCCCGGTCCTCCTCCACTAAGCGAAGCAGTTCCTCTCTGCTTGAGTCCAAGGTCCCCTTAAGTTCATTTGGTTTATCCTTTGGATCTTTAGAGGTGAATTTTCCTTTCAGCTGAGTACTCTGGAGCTGAGGCTGCTTTCACACCTTACAAAATGGGCTATTATAATAACTGGTATTATAATTCCACATTTTTTTTTTGTAAAGTGTGAACACACTATTTCTCTTTTATGCTCTAAGATCTCGGGGGCATTGTCAAAGCCACATTTGGTAGCTCTTACAGTGGATTGTGAATTTGGTAATAAAGAGTGCGGCTGTTCAAAGTGAATATTATGTCCTTGTCTCCTTCCGGGATGCGGCGACAATCCCCTTCAGGGCCAAGGCACCATATACTGCAGGTCCTGCGGGCACAAACGTTATGCATGTGTTACTCCAAGTTTATGCCCTGGTCCCATCTGTTCAGGGTCCCATCCACAACCTTTCCTAGGCTGAGTCTCCTTGTATTTCAAACTCCCTGGGCCTGTTTTCACAGAATCATTGACTCACAGAGTTGGAAGGGACCTCAGAGGTAATCTAGTCCAAACCCCTGTTTAATGCAGGAAATATGCAGCTACAGCACCCCTGACCGATGGGCCATCCGGCATCTGTTTGAAAGCCTCCAGCGAAGGAGAACCTACCGCCGCCCTAGGCAATTTGTTCCACTATCAAACAGCTCTCGTGCTCCTGCCAGTCACTTTCTTCCACGTTTCTTCCTCACAGATCTCCTCTTTATCCTTCACAACCTCCTCCTGGTGTTGCCCTACCTGCAGTAGGGGTGTGCAATTTGTTTTTGTTATTAGGAGAAAGAAAATTAAAATGTTCATTTTATTTTTCTTTATTTTAAACAACAAAAATATCAAATAATAATAATGAAAACAAAAACTAATTTTCATTTTTGAAATAATGGGACAAAACTGAAAAACCCATTTCTGGCTATACCTTTTTTGTTTATTATTTAATTTGGATGAATCATGGAACATTGTACTCTCAACGAAGGGCACCATGAGTACCAAATTTCGAAAGGATTAGATAGAAGGAACCGATTTTATAAGCAATTGAATGTTGTGATTTTAAGAAAAGCTGTATAAACATCCCTGGCTACAATTTCTTTACCTTCCATCCAATTTGTATGAAACCTGGAATATTATGTCCCTCCCCAAGATTACCAATCCTGACAAATTTCAGGAAGATCGGATAAAGGGTCCTGATGTTATAAGCCATTAACGTGAAAACGCATTTCCAGATGTAACATTTTTATATTCCATCTTGTTTACAAGGCATCCGAAAGAAATGTACCCCACAACTTTCCTGTCATTCCTGCCAAGCTACAGGACAATTTGATAAAGGGCCCCAATTTTATAAGCAATTGAAGTTGTTCCCTTGAAGACCATTATTCAGATAAATAGCAGCACATGCAGTGCCAGTCAGAAGCTGGCTCCTAGCATGACAGGGGAGGGAGACTGTAGGAGGGAGGATGGGGTGCAACCCAACAAACTGACAGGCACATTCACTGGCCAATTACTGCATGCTTCCAGCTTTATGGGACCAATCAGTGGCGGCTTCAAGGTGGGCCCTGAGGCAAGCATAGAAGGGACGTAACTGGGACCTTGGGGATACCATCCCAGCAATCAGGAAACATGGTTTACGCATCCAGGCTGGCCAATCATCATCACAATTGCATCCTGCAGCACTGTAACAGAGGACATAAGAGAATCTCTATTGGCTCTTTCCTAAACAGATGCTTCCGACTTCCCAGTAACAAGTGCGGGAGAGAATCTGGGGTAGTCACAGCACAAAATGAGGATATTTGGTTGACATTTCTACTGGACAATTGGTATCACAAACACATCTTATACCACGGTGACACGTAAGAGAATCCCTGGCATAGGCTCCTTCTCTGCATATTCTCTTCAGACTTAGAAGATTGGGATCCTTTATCATATCTTTCCTATGGCAGGCAGAGATGATATGGAAGGTGAGAGATACAGCTCTGACAAATTTCATGTACACTGGTTGGACTACAAAGATGTTACAGTCAGACATTAATTTATAAGTTAATTGCTTATACCACCAAGACCCTTTATTCAATCCTAGATAGTAAAATTGGGGAGGGGTATAATATTGCCAAGTTCATCCACGTTAGATTGGAGACAAAGAAGTTACAGCCAGGAATGTATGTGCATATTTTCATAAAACATCATAATTCAACTGTTTATAAAATCAGATTCCTTTATCCAATATTTCTGAAATTTGGTACACATAATACCTTCCATTGGAGGTATATACCCTCCAATTTCCATCCATCTGTAATTAAAAGCAAAAAATGTTACAGCCAAAAATGTCATTTCCATTTAATCCCATGGAAATCGAAAACAGTAAAAATGAAAACGAAATTTCAATATTTAAAAGACGAAATAGCTAAATAACGAAAACAAAAAACAAAAACAACATAGGTCCCTGGTGAACACCTCTAAGTGATACCAGAAAACCCAGTCACCAGAATAAGACAGGCTGTGGCTATGGTGCAGGGGAAAGGCCAGTGGCACCCAGGGCAGGGGGGGTCCAAAGCCTGGCCCAGACAATTTTGCCATTTTGGGAACCAGTATCGATTTCATGACCATTTACTGATACGATTTCTCAGTCATCACATTACCATGAGTTACCGCCCCGTTTCCCAACTTTCCATTTACCAAGTACTGTGTAAAATTCATTTACCACTTACCCCATTGCCAAGGGTACTGTTTTACTACCAGGTTTCTGTTAGTTGTTTCCACATTTCTGAGCAAATCACTGTGCGAGTGACCCACCCATTAAACTCCTCCCACTTGCACAAACACAATTTAAACACACACACACACACACACACACACACAAAACCCCACAGGCTTCCATTCCAGTCCTCCAATCAGAATTATTGTTGTATTTGGTTCCCTTTGCTTTGACCAATCTGCAACTGAATTTCAGGTGTATGAATGTATTTGTAAAGGCCGATGAGTGACAAGGACGTTGAAGAGAAATATAGTGCAAATTATTGGTAAATTGGGAAATGAAATGTCAATCTAGACACTTGGGGAAAGCAGCTAGTCTGTGCTTGCACAAAACAGCTGCCGTATATGATCAGAGCGGCTATCTTTTTCCAAAATGGCAGCGAGGCTGCCGGAGCCATTATGGAAACTGTCTGCACAGTGCATGTGCAGAATGGCTCTGGTGATCATTTTGCGTATGCACAATCGGGTTTTTGGTTTTTTTTTCCCTGATTATCTCATTGAGAATGGTGTAAAGTACAGCTGATTTTCGATTCGTTCTCGATTGGGAAAATATTGCTGAACGCCCAATCTCAATGAGATTCTTGAAAGTAGTGATATTGAGTTTCAACCCCCATTTTGAACAACAGAGGATTTTTGTTGTTGTTGTATATCTAGTGTGAGAACAGTACATAAGAATGAAACCTGGCATGCAGTTTTCTGGGGTTGAGGAAAGTGCGCTTTGCAAAATTTATTTCATGCCCACTTTGGCACCAAAAGTGGTAAGTAAAATGGATTTTTCTTAGAGGGTTGATTGATATGGATCATAAATAATCCAGATCTCTGAACCGTAAGGCCACTGTTACACATGACAAATATGGATTCTTGTAAGTGCTCGGGATAATACCTGGTATTATAAATGCTGGAGTTTTGTCATGTATAAACTCACTAATCTCCTTTTATGCAGCGAGATCTCGCAGCCTGGGTCTTGCAAGGCTGCGAGATCTCACTGCATAAAAGCGGAATATAGTGTGTTCACACATGACAAATAGGGATGGGCGAACGCGGTTCAGAATTTCGGAGTTTGGACCGAACCGAACTCGAATTTCAAACCGAACCGAATTTCCGAACTCCGTTCTGTTCACCCATTCCTAGTGGCAACACACACCAAAAAACCTGGTTTTGAATGGCCGAACTTGGTTCGGAAGTTCGGAATTTGACTGAACTCGGTCTGTTCGGTCGACCGAACTGAACTTCCAAACCGAACCCGAATTTCAAACCGAACTGAACCGAACCGAATTTCCGAACTCCGTTCTGTTCGCCCATCCCTAATGACAAAACTCCAGTATTTATAACACCTGGTATTATCTCAAGCACCTACAAGAACATATTTTTGTCATGTGTAAAAGTGGCCTCAGTTAGAGTTGCAAACAGTGGTTCACAAGCTAAGAGTTTTGTCCAATGTTCGGCTAATTTCCACGATTTTTCTCCAGCGCAAAAGAGACAAATATTTTTGATTGATTCTGGTGAAAGGGAATCGGATTTGGAACATTCATTTGTTCCGCATACCCGCATTCTATCAGAAACTGTATCTGGTTAAAAATGAAATTTCTCCCCTAGTGAGCTACAAATTGCTGTCTGGACAAAGATGCTCCATGTTCCGGCACCAGCTAAGGAATATAATATATCACAAAACAATGGAAATTACAACTTAAGGCCTCCACCTGCGTTGTGAGTCACGTAAGCAATAGAGAGATGGTACAGTTTCACATATTGTGTTCGCTTATAACTTAGGCTCCATGCAGCCACAGTTCACAATGGTATTTTGACCCCAGTCCTTTCCCTCTGCAGGCTGGGGTCAACAGTGGGGCCACATTCATACCCGCTGCCATGACAGCGGCAAAAGACCCGAGAGCAAAGACGCAGCAAAAGGGAGGAGCCTGCTGCCAGAAGCGGCACCAGCGCGAGCGGGGTTCTGCTGTGGCTTTGCTTATGGCAGTCACCTGTCCTCTGCCCCAGGGTTCTCCCCAGTGCAAGGCCCATTGTTATCACACAGAACAGAAGGTGGGGAAGGGGCAGCAAGGATTCAAATTCTTGGAGACAGTGGTTGAAATCACAGGAGAACAGCAATCAAATACCATGACAGCCATTAATTCACTGGGTGGTCTTGGACAGACCACTGTTTCTCAGTCTCAGTTTTCCAATCTGTAAAATGGGAATAATAATGACCTCTCTCACAAGATCGCTGCAAAAGCAAACTACCTAAGGACTCTGAACAACAAAAGCACTATAGAACTAGTTGAATACCAAAAAACAAAAGATAAATAGCAAAACTGCAAACTAAAGAAATATCTGGGAGAGAATGAAATTTGGAATTTTGTGCTCAGTTGAAACACCAAAGCAAAGATATAATAATAATAAGCATTTATATAGTGCCAGCGACGTTCCTGGTGGCACGCTTACGAAGAATAAGATAGACATGGTCCCTGCTCGAGAGCTTACAATCTAAAGACAGGGGGAGGGGAGACAGGGAAGGGGAAAACAGAGGGCGAGACAAGGGATGTGACATTCGTGAGGATGCAAGAGCTCAGGTACACGTTCTTGGCTTGGTTACAGTAAATTGGGATTTTGCAGATAACAGGTGGGGGATAATCCTGGATGGGGATGCTTAGCAGGAGTTCAACAGGGCGGAGCGGAAGAGGTGGGTTTTGAGCAGGGACTTGAAGGTGTGGAGGGAGGTGGCAAAGCGAACGAGGGCAGAGAGTGAGTTCCAGGCATGTGGGGCAGGGAGGGAGAAGGGAGGAAGGCGGTTGGGGGAGTAGAGGAGGGTGAGGGAGGGGATGGAAGAGGAACGGAGTGCTCGAGCAGGGGTTCAGAGGGAGATCAGGGCAGAGAGGTGGGGGGGGAGAGAGGTTGGGAAAGGCTTTGTAGGTGAAGATGAGGAGCTTGTGCAGAATAAGCTCGGAAAGAGGGAGCCAGTGGAGAGAGGAGAGGAGAGGCTGCACATGGTCAAAGCGACGGGCTAGGCGGATGATTCTGGCAGCAGAGTTTTGAACAGAGATAAGGGAAGAAAGCTGGGATGTTATATTTACAAAATTTTGAAATGAATTTTGGTATTCCAGAAGAAAATACAGACAAATATTCTCAACATTTTAAAGATATTTTCACCTGCAGCAAACCCATAGGGCCTGTGCCAATGCAGTGCCCTGATGGTCAGGATAATAGTTGTGAAATTGTTTGTCATTTCCTAAAAAATACCCTCACCTGCTCAGGACCCCCCTGCTCCTCTGAATTTCTTTGTCCCGTCTCTGTTGCTGCTCTTCACGTCTGGAACTCCCTCCCTGGATACATTCACTCTGCTCCATCCCTCCCAACTTTCAAATCCCTCCTGAACACCTGCCTTTTCTGTCGGACCTTCCCTAGCTTGTCATGAGTGAATTCATGTCCTCTTCCCCCTCACTCAGATTCTCTTCTCTGTAACTAAGTGAAGCACGTGCACCTGCAACTTCTCAACCTCATGAACGTGCTCTTGTCTCTCTCAATGTTCACGGCTCTCTTCTCCCCCATCCCTTGTGTCTTAGCTTGTAAGCCCCCTGTGGGTAAGGATTGGTCTATAACTATTTACTGTATAGCACTAGGTACGCTGCTGGCACAACAATTAACAATTAATAAGAAGAATAATTTAATTCATCATTTCTGTCCAAACATGAAAATCAAAATTACAAATTTAAAGATATTCAATTTGGGATTGCCTAATACTTGTCTAAATGTCAAAGTTAAATGAAATGTTGAGCCACGTTAATAATCAATACTCATAGCACTCCACTGTCCTGGCATTCACCTGCAACATATAACCACCACAAAACATGGAAATAACTAGTTCATCTCAAGAAGATTCCATAAGAGTTTTGAGTGGATTCAGAGGAATGCAGCTGTGCGGGAGGTCATCTGTCTGTACACACACACTCCCTTTCTGCTGCATCCCTCTGAATTAGGTCTAAACTCTTCTGGAATCTTCCAAACCCAGCCTGCTCCACCCACAGCATGCTCCACTGGGGGAAAGGAGGTGGGGTGTTGGCTTTAACTCTTTGCTGGCTACAAGGTGCAACCCTTTTTAAAGCTTAATAGTGCCTCTGTATAGGGAGCTAGCTTTGCAACTGCCACAATTATCTCCACCATAGTGCTTCCCGAGATTGGCTTGGAGTGGCACTCTGCTCACTGGCCTCCTATCTGCCCCTCACAGGCAGTCCTGTACCTTTCTTATAGGGGCTTGTCCCACAAAGAAGTGGGTCCTCAAGGAGGTCCTTCCCTTGAGCAGCTCACACCCAGCCCAACTAAACTCTCAAGGCCTCCACTAAGCCCTGGGTCAGGCTTGTACTCCAACTCCACTAACACTGAGTGTTTTTACACACACATTTCTCCTGCATGTTTGCTGTTACATCCTGAACTCTGTGTGTGTCTAAATCACTCACCCAGATCGTAAACAACCGGATCTTTGAACTTCTGTGTAGAACTGTCTTCGCTGATGGGGTCAACGTCCAGCCCGTCCCTCAGGCACGTAGCCTAGGGTTCATCTTTGACTTCTCCATCTCCTTTAAACCTCAGATCGATTCTGTTGCCAAATCCTGTCGCTTCTCTCTGCACAGCATTACTAAGTTCCTTCCTTTCCTCACTGTTTCCTCTGCTAAAACCCTTGTCCATTCCCTGGTCATCTCTCACTTCGACTATTGCAACCTCTTTCTCACTAGCCTTCCTCTTCTCACCTTGCTCCTCTCATTTCTGTTCATAACTTTGCTGCCAAGGTCCTCCACCTTGACCGTCGCTTTGACCACATACAGCCTCTCCTCTCTCCACCGACTCCCTCTTCCTGAACGCATTCTGCACAAACTCCTGGTTTTTACCTACAAGGCTCTTCATGGCCTTGCTTCCCCCCTCACCCCCCCATCTCTCAGTTCATTTCCCGCTACTCTCCTGTCCGGGAGCTCCGCTCCTCCTCTGCCACCCCCCTCGCCCGCTCGTGGCTCCCCTGCTCCTCAAAATGCATCCGCCCCCCATGCCTAGAGTTTTCTCCCTGAACAGATTTGCTTGGCTCCATCCTCCAAATCCCTCCTCAAAACTCACCTCTTCTGTCAAGATTTACCTGGCTCCTCATTCTCCTTGCTGACTTATCCTGAATCATCGTATTCTGTGTAACATTAAATGCGTAACTACACCTTTGTAACTAAGCCAAGCACGTGCACCTGAGACCTCATGAGTTCGTGTATGTATCCTTGTCTCTTCCTCTGTCCCTCCCACCCCACCCCTTTGTCTCTCTTAGATTGTAGGCCTGTTAGCAGGGGCAACTGGTGGTTTTTTAGTTTGGAGGGGCAGTAAGGCCGGCCAGTGGGTGGAGCCAGAGCGAGCCAGTGGGCGGAGCCAGGGCAAGCTGGTGGCATTGCATAACCCAGCAGCAAGGAGTTCCCAGGGTTAACGCTGGATGGTCATTACATTACTTGATGCTGGTGTGTGAAGCACTGCCGCTGGGGAATAGAGAATCCTCTTACTGGAGTCCTATATGCTCTCTTTCCCACCGGGTCCAAATTAACCATAGTAAGTTTAAAAAAAGAGATCACGTTGGCATCACCTACCTTTATCCTGAACCCTTGAATCTTCGATTTTCATGGCATCCTTGGCCACCTGTCGTCTTCTGAAGGTGTAGGCTTTGGGACAAGTCTTCCTTCTGGCTTGGAGAACTTGGGAGGACTGAGTTAGCTCCCTGTTCTGCGACAAGCTGAATCAGAAGAGAATGAAAGGGAAGAGAAGGACAGGACAGAGGAGAAGTAGGAGGGAAAGGGTTTGGTTTTGGTGCACGAGAAGAGGAAGGGGGAAGAGATAGGTTCAGTGGGGGATGTTTGCATTTTGAATGACATTTTTAATTTTGCTTCTTTGTGGACCTCTCCCCCAAAGAAGAGGTCCAGGACCCTCCCAATCCCCATGCTGTCACTTATCATTATCCTGAACACTCTTCATTTTCATGCTGTCCTTGGCTGCCGATAGTTTTCTAGGGTAGGCTCCCAATCCATTCACTGTTCAGTTCCCACAGCTGGTCTTCTTGAGGCCTTGAGACACAGTGTGACTTAAGGCTTCATTGAACCTATAGAAGCCCTGTAACTCCTAAAGTCAAACACTGCATCTGGAAGCACAGTGGTGGTGAGCCCAGTTGGTGTAGAGACCCCTATGACCGTGGTTCTGGAGCCCACATGATTTGTTGGGGGTGCCCTAAGACTCTAGCGTGTCCCCTGGCCCCCAAGGAGAGGTTCCACCCTCTCCCAATGAATGCCCACTGTACCCCTCCTTGGGGCCAGGACCAGGATGGGGACACAGAGCGAGCAACAAAGTGCTAGTGCATACCTCTAAACTACTTCTATTTCTAAACTACATTAGGACCAAAAATTTTGTAAATTATAACACATTTCTAAACTACTTCTAAACTAAACTAGGACCAACAATTTTAAAGAACTCTAACTAGTGTTAAACTCAAACGGTAAACAGTTTAAACAGTTGAAACTGTGCTTTTTAACTAAACTTTTTTAACTTACGAAAGAAGCACACTTATCTTTACTGCGGGATGTCCTCTGCTGGCTCTCATCCTCACACTAGCAGCTGCCCAAAACGCCTCCCTCCGCCTTGTGTGCCGTTGCCGTCACGTGGTGCCCTTTGGGTGCTGGGTTTATTCAAGGTGGTGGTTCTGCAGCGCAATTGGTCTTCCTCTCTGTGCTCTGTCCTCGAAGGAGGCCGGGAAGCATTACTTGGGTGCACCATCCATATTGGCATGGGTCTCCCTAATCAGGACAAATATCATGCAGGCTGGATCTGGATGCATTGTGCGGGTCTCTTTTTAGAGCTGAGAAGCTTCGTTCCGCTTCAACAGTTGTGAGAGGCATTGTCATGACAATCTTTAGCAGTTTAACCACCTCTGAGAAAGATTTGTCCAAGTTGTCCTTGGTCAACACACCAAGTACCGCAGAGGCATCTTTGGCAGAATAGAATTCTGACCTGTCATACAAAGTGCCAAGCTCACTCCTCAGTCGGTCTCGCTCCAGCATTGGGCAGGCTTGCGTTGCCGCATTAAAGGCTTGGATGGGAAAGCGTTCACTGTGTCTTTGAAACAAAGTCCCCTGAACCAAAGTTGCACTCTCTAGATTTTTCGTGAATTGAAGTCTGTCACGTGCATGAGAGATTATAATATCTCACACTTCCACAGCGATCTGCTCTAGCGTGTCCACGCTAGGCGCACTTCTGCCCATCCAAGCATTCTCTGGCAGCTCCGAGCGCAGCGTTCCAATGGAGTCCCTCACTTTATCAATGGCTCTTACAAAGTCAGTAGTATATCTTTGAATACCTACAGAGTCAATGTTGTTTTTTGGAGCTCCTTGTATAGTATGTCCACATGTGGCATGATTCTGTGGAACAAGGACAAGAAGTAGAGGAACTCCCCGTCAGATTCCAACATGGTCATGTATGACCTGGCGTCAATACCAGTTTTGGCATCATGACTATCTAGTCGTATTTGTTCAAAGCACCCGACCAAGTCCTCTCTGTGCTCATAGATGACCTTGACTGTCCACACATTGAAGTTCCAGCATGTTTTAGCTACTTCGGGGAGCCTTCTCTTCACCACCTTATCCAGAACTTCAGTCCTTTTTGGAGACGAACTGAAGAAAGCAGGGATACCAGACAGACTTTGAAAGAAAATCCTTATTTGTCTTATTTGGGATATGGCTTGCTGCACAATAAGGTTCAGCTGATGGGCAAAACAGTGAACAAAGTGTGCATTCGGGTATACATCCCTTATCTTCCTCTGGACTCCACCATGCTCTCCACGCATCACGCTCGCTCCATCGTAGCTCTGAGCAATGAGTTTCTGTTTGTCAGAGTCCCTTGGGAGAGCAGCACTGAGGTTTTCAAGCAAGGATTCAGTGATTGTTTCTGCACGGGAGTCTGTCAAGTGTGTGAAGCTGAAAAAACGTTCCACGGTTGAACCCCTGCCATCGATTTAGCTGAAAATCATGATAGACTGGCAGACAGTTGAGACATCAGTGGTGTCATCAGCTTCGATAGCCACAAAATCGGCATTTTTAATTTCAGCAATTATGTGGTCACGAGCAATTTGCAGCATGCAGTCCAGGAGTTCGTTCTGCACTGTTTTCCAAGTCCCCTTGAAGACAGTAGCAGTCTTCAAATGTTGCTGCAGCATACTGTCAGCTGTGGCAAGTAAATCTATTGCACCTCAAAAAAAACCTGGGTTCACAGGTCCCTCGCTTTCACCATGTCACGTAGCACCAATTCAAAGGCATCACAGAACTTTATGCAGTCTATTATTCTGAAGAGGACATATCTATTTCGATTCACGTCCTCATTGTGTTTCCTTTTGTGTTTGATTTTCCTAGCTGTGACAGGTTGAGGCAGTTGTCAAGGTGGCTTTTACAAGAGTCAAGTTTCTTTGCCTTCTCAGACAGGTGCTTAATGTCCTTGACACCCATCTTTGTCCATGCTGCCTCACCACCAAACAGCAGGCAAGAAAAACAGGACGACTTCTTTGAAACACTGCCACATAGCCACCAGAACTTCTCGTACCAGGATGCGTGGAACCTGTGTGTATAGCCTTTCCCTCTGTCCTGTGCTGCTTGTTCGATTTGCAGTTCTGGACAATGAGGTCCCATGTCTTTGATCTGCAGTTTCTCTTCATAGGTCAGCGTGGTGAATGGCTTCGCGAGAAGAGCATCCACGGTATTCATTTTTGAAGTGTAGGCTCTAAAAAAAAAATTTTTTTAAATGGGGATTTGGCACTAGTAGCACTCTCTCAAAGATATTGACATTCCTCCCCAACCCTGCCTTTTGTCTCTCATCTTAAAGTGATGTCTTAATGTGTAAAGAAATTTTTTTATTAATTTAACATATGCAAACCGATCCTTTCTACGTAATCCACTGTCCCATGCAAAAGTTAACCGAAACAGTAAAAAAACAAACAATTTATTGAATACTTTATTTCGAAACCTTTTTTTTTAATATTTACCCTACACTGGGACTTTTTGGGGACAAGAGGAAACCACCAGAGACAATCAATTCACGCCTCCATTAACTTACATAGTATGTGTACAGTGCTAAAGTCTTCAAATATGTTGACTAAGGCTTTCTCGGAGTGCTTCAAAGAAACGTAACTGTCCCGCTCTTGATAGATGAACTACATCTACATTGTACAGGGATAGCCGATGTCTTGAGAACTTATGCCAGATTGTAGTAGCCCTCCTTTCATGATGCAGAAAACCATCCACTAGTCTGTTCACATTTCTCATCGATTTCCTTAACCGACGAAGTGCAGCAGAATCAGCTGGGCTTGGCCTTGCATTCCTATTGACTACTCTTTCAATTAAATCTGACACCAAGATGTTGCTCCTTGGAAAGGAGTGGATGATATGGCGCAGCTCACGTCTCATGGCAATCGTCAACTCTACACCGGTGAGGTCACCCACATCATTTTCACCACAGTAGATCACGATTCCTGTTGGAGGTGGAACATCACGTCTCCTCTGAATCCGATCCAACGTTGGCATGATCTCGTGCCATCTCATGCCTCCTCTTCCGAAGCACCAGATGTCATAATTCTGGCTGCCTGAGGAAAAGGTAAGCCCCTCTTCATGGACAAACTGCTCCAAACGGCGAATGTAGGAAGTGCCAATGATCCAGATAACTTCTGCCATACTTTGGATCAGGATACAAACACAATGAAACTGCAATCCGCAAGAGTAGCAGTACACAGACACTGTTCTCTAACTCCAAGGTCTGTCCTCTAACTCCAAGGTACTGCAGAGAAATGGTACAGAATTGCAGGTGTTGCAGTATTAAACCAGGCCGCTACAGACCAGCATTGCTAGTCACACACCCGAGATCACAGGACTAACAGTTGCATCTCTGGATCTCAGAACCCCAAATTTGTCACATTTCTAACTTTTGGAACACACCTGAGATCACAAATCACAGGGGTGACTGGGATTTGGGGAAAACAGGGTGGGGCTCTTGCCTCTCTTCATTTCCTAAGTCTGAGCTTTTGGAGAAGGGCACTGCTTGCGCTACTGGATTCAATGAAGCGCTGGATGTCTTCTGTCTGCGATTTTATTGGGTAGGGGTGCTTTGTGCAGTACTGTACTAAGGCACAGTGGCACAGCAGGCCCCCACCCTGAAGCAAACCAGCATCTTGAGCTCCAAGCTACAAAACACCTTGCCAAGCATACTCTCTCAGTTTGGCCCCCATGGGCCAGGGGGTCCACTGCCAGCAAAGCCCCCTTGGCCCTGCAGCAAACCAGCATCTTGAGCTCCAAGTTTCCTTGCCAAGCACAATCTCCTTGCCAAGCACAATCTCTCAGTTTGGCCCCCATGGGCCAAAGGCTCCACTGCCAGCAAAGCCCCCTTGGCCCTGCAGCAAACCAGCATCTTGAGCTCCAAGTTTCCTTGCCAAGCACAATCTCCTTGCCGAGCACAATCTCTCAGTTTGATCCCCATGGGCCAGGGGCTCCGCTGCCAGCAAAGCCCCCTTGACCCTGCAGCAAACCAGCATCTTGAGCTCCAAGTTACTTTGCCAAGCACAATCTCCTTGCCGAGCACAATCTCTCAGTTTGGCCCCCATGGGCCAGGGACTCCACTGCCAGCAAAGCCCATGCACACACACAGCAGGCCTGTTTTTAACAGGTTGGATCCTTTCAGGACACCATTTCAAGAATCCTAGGCCCCTGCAGACCACCATTCCTAGCAACCACAGCAGCAAATGCCTGCCCATGCTGAGAGCAGGCCTGTTTTTAACAGTTGGTTGGCACCCTTTCAGGCTCAATGCCACCAAACCAGGTCCTCCAGGAGACCACCATCAGCACCAACAAAATGCCTGTTGTCCAAGCTCACACAGGTCCCTCCAGTCCACCCCTAGCAAGACTCCACATGTCCCCCTCCTCCCCCATGTCTCTCAGTGCATCCGCTCCCCCCACTTCGGGTTGCCATAGATGTGGAATCCAAGAGGGCACTTATGAGATATGCAGGTTGCAGGGCTGCATTGGTTCCAATGCAGCCCTGTTACCTGCATATCTCATAAGTGCCCTCTTAGATTTTGCATCTGGCAAGTTGACAACCCTACACAAACTCCATTGCCCACTCCCATCCAGACTCAAATTCCCCCCACTCCCAGTGCACCCCATAATTCATAAGTAAATAAAATTCTGAATAAAATCAGAATTAAAATCAAAATTCATAATTAAAACAAATCACTATTATAACATCCCCCCTCCCTCCTCCCAAGACAAGTCCCTCCTCCCCCCACCCGCGGTTCCCTCCCTAAAAAAGAAAGCCCAAGCCCCAGATGCGTCCCCGACTCCCCAATGTACTTACCACCAGCAGGACTGAGTCCACAGGGCAGGCTGAGCAGCGTCTTTTTCCCCACTCAAGCGAGGGCAAGATGATGCTGGTCTGGGCTTCAGCCATGATGAACCCACTTGGCACTGCCAAGTGGGTGGCATGGCCCACTACACTAGCTAGCTTCCTTGAGATGATGATTATTATTAAAAATAACAAAATACTAAATGAATCTAATCTAACGAACAGTGGTGTGTGAAAAAGATCCAATTTCATCCGGGATGGCCAAGTGCAAAACTCACTCTCAGAAGAGCAACTGATCACAGTCACACTCTCAGAAAGAGTCAAAGAGAGATAAAATGGCACCTGGAATCACCTTATATGCTCTCTCACTCTCTACAGCAGACAGCCCCCACCCTTTCATCACCACATGAGAGGAAAAGCCCGCACAGAGCTCACTCAAAATTTAAATTCAACGGTCACACAAGCACTCTTCCCCCCCCCAAACCAGCCAATCACATCCACTCCAGCACATCTCTCTCTCTCACACACACACACACACACACACACACACACACACACCACAGCCATGCACATGGCTGCTATGCTCCCCGGCCCCTCCCAACTCAGAGTGCACCACCCCTCCCACCCCCGGGCACCAAGGGCTACAGCCCCAATTACAACCTGCCATACGGGTTTTTCCTCCATTAGCCCCCATGAAAGACTGTCCCCAGCAGCGGGCACGCCTTCCAGTACACGCACTGGACAGCACCACTAGCCTGCCCAGCCTGCGTTGTGTAAAAGTTTGCCCCTTGCAGGGCTCCGTTGGCTGTGGGCTCTTATGCAGTTCAGAGCCGCGCCGGGGCTCTGAACTGCACCGCAGGTCCGCAGTGCTGCTGGCAGCCCGGGGACCCAGGATTTTAAAGGTAAACACTAAACAGTCTCATTTGGGGAGCGGAGCGACTAGTAGGGCAGTGCCCCAGGCTCCCTGCAGCTGGAACCACCAGTGCCTGTTAGGGCAGGACCGGTGTCTCTTTCTTACAATTGTAAAGTGCCAGGTACATTGCTGGTGCTATATAAATGCTTAATAAAATAATAATGATAATAATAATAATCTCTCCCTCGCAGTGGCCTATGCCTCTCGCCTTAGATGCTGTGTGGCTGTACAGTCAAGCTATGGCAACGAACATAGCGGCTTGATGTTCCATTTAGTCCTGTCTGGAGCTCATTGCCGAGGTAGCAAGCTTTCCATGAAGTAATGGACAATTCACTTTCCACATAGCAAGAGAAGCAGAACATTCCCACAAAAGGAGCGTCTAGGAGTTCCTTTTGTCCGTGTCCCTGTTTTTGGAGCCAAAGGAGTCATTGGCCACGTAGGAAGCAGCACCCAGCCAGGTACAGGTGGCAAAAGCATCCACAAAACTAGTGGGGAGGAAAAAAAGCCTGCTTCCAACAGGCCAACACTATGGTCTGCCTGGCTGGCAACAACGCCTCCTGTTGGTACCTCTGATTGGCAGGGGGCTACAACACTTTTCGAACCAGCGGATGACATTGTCATTTGATGACTGGGTGAGAGACCATTTCTCAAGGGTACTCGATGGAGATCACCTTCCCCTGAAGGATCATTTCCTGTACTCTCCCACATCAAGGGCCAAACATTCACTTACGCTGGGAGTCATTCAACACGTAGAATGCATAGGAGCCACAGAGGTGGCGTCTGCGTCCCAGAGGTATACTGCATGGTCTACTTTTTTCTTCTTCTTCACTGTACCAAAAAAGAACAGGGACATGAGGATGATCTCCGACCTCAAATCCCTGAATGCAAGTGGGAAGCGCAATCTCTATCTAATTATGAGAGACTTACCTATACTCCCTCATTTGTCAAGTCCGCCACAAGTTTCTCTGTTTTGCCTTTGGAAGCAGCTGCTAGATCAGCTCTGAGCTGTTGCATTTGCCCTCTCATTTAGAGCCGAAACAAAAAAAACCTCTGAGACTGCGGTTTGTCGACACACACCCCACCAATGAGACACAGATACATTGCCTGGGTTATAAAACAGGCCTCACTCTTTATTAATAAAATCCCAGGATGGTGGGTAATTGCATCAGGCAATCTGGGTCCAGTGTGCTAGCTAATCATCAACTGTTAACTTAACCAAAGCCCTGGATGTGGCATCCAGTGACCTTGCCTTTTAACCAACAAAACTTCTCCCCTTCGACAGGTCCCTAGCCATGGCCGAAGGGGGCAAGTCCGTTCTGGGCCAGAGTAAGGAGTTTCCATGCCCGTAAGCTGTAGGACCGTGCCTGTCCTTCTTCACCCTGCTAAGACACCCCTCCCAGGGACATGATACCAGTGCATGCTGTGCCCGGCCTTGCCTGGGTATCACTTCCCCATCTCTTAAGGAGATGACTCTAAATTTCCTATAACCGTACCTAGTTATCCTACTATCGCATACTGGACCCCTGCTGAGTGCGACAATTGTCCATTCAACCAGAATTCAATAAAGATGTTTCTAATGTAATATCAAATTGTACCAAATTGTGTCAAATTATATGAATCATCATCCTTCTTGTTCAAATTACCCTATTTAATAAACCAATTTGAAAATGCCAGATTAGATCCAATTAAATTGGAGACATGCCACTGTCTCCCCCATCCTCAAAAAGCCTACCCTGGACCCTTCTGATCCCTCTAGTTACCGGCCAGTCTCCCTCCTTCCCTTTGCTTCGAAGCTCCTGGAACGTGTCGTCTACTCCCGCTGCCTGAACCTCCTCTCTGCCAACTCCTCCCTGGACCCTCTCCAGTCCGGCTTCCGCCCCCTCCACTCTACTGAAACTGCCCTGGCCAAGATCACCAATGATCTACTTGTCGCTAAATCGAAGCGCCACTACTCCGTTCTTGTCCTCCTTGACCTCTCTGCTGCCTTTGACACTGTCGACCACTCGCTCCTCTTGGACTCGCTTTACTCTTTGGGCTTCCGTGGCTCTGTCTTTGACTGGTTCTCCTCCTACCTCTCTGACCGCTCCTTTAATGTCTCCCTCCCCGAGTCGACCTCCCCCTCCCTTCCCCTCTCGGTTGGGGTTCCCCAAGGTTCTGTCCTTGGCCCTCTCCTCTTCTCTATCTACACCCTGTCCCTTGGCAAAATTATTGCCTCCCACGGATTCCAATACCATCTCTATGCTGATGACACCCAACTCTATCTCTCTACCCCCTCTCTCTCCTCCTCTATCCGCTCACGCCTCGTCGACTGCCTCTCTGATATCTCCGCCTGGATGTCCCGACGCCAACTCAAACTGAACATGGCCAAGACTGAACTCCTCATTTTTCCTCCATCCCCCTCCTCTCCCTCTGACCTGACCATCTGCATTGATGGGGTCACCATCCGTCCTGTTCTCCGTGCCCGCAGCTTGGGCTTCATTTTTGACACGCACCTCTCCTTTAAACCTTACATTGACTCTGTGGCCAAATCCTGCCGATTCGCTCTCCTCAACATTGCCCGCATTCGCCCCTTTCTATCTGTCTCCTCGGCCAAAATCCTTGTTCATGCCATGGTTATCTCTCGCCTCGACTACTGCAACCTCCTCCTTGCTGGCCTCCCTCGCTCCCACCTGTCCCCCCTTGTGGCGATCCAAAACTCTGCCGCCAAGGTCATTCACTCTGCCCGTCGCTTCGACCATGTGACGCCTCTCCTCCTCTCCCTTCACTGGCTCCCCCTTCCGGAACGTATCCTGTTCAAACTCCTGGTTTTCACGTTCAAATCGCTCCATGACCAAGCTCCCCCTTACCTCTCGGACCTAATCGCCCTACGCGCTCCTGCGCGCGCTCTCCGCTCTTCCGCTGTCCCCTCCCTCGCTCTCCCTCGCTTCTCCTGCTCGCCCAACCGCCTTCGTCCCTTCTCCCTCGCTGCCCCGCATGCCTGGAACTCCCTCCCTGCCGACGTCCGCCTCGCCTCCTCCCTCCGCTCCTTCAAATCCCTCCTCAAGACCCACCTTTTCCATGCTGCCTTTCCCAATGCCCTCTAGTCTTTCCCCTTGCTCTTACTGTCAGCCCTCCTCTGCTGACTGCTGCTACCGACCACCTTGTAACCAAGCCAAGTACACGCACCTGAGACTTCGCATCCGCCTGAATGTTTGTTTGTCTTCTCCCATGTCTCTCCCACTGTCCCCTCTCCTTGTCTCCCCCTCCTTGTCTTTTAGATTGTAAGCCACAGGCAGGGACCGCGTCTGATTGTATGTTCTGTACAGCGCCAGGTTTTGCAACTGGCACTTTATAAATGTTTAATAATAATAATAATAATAAAATTTAAATTATACAGTACTTGTTCCTTTAAAGCACGAATGAACCAATCAATAGCCTATTTAAACCTACTCGAACACTGTGAAGGAGGCGAAAAAACGGCCCTTGTTAATAAGGCTACTCGGTAAAATTCCTCCTTGGTTTCCTAATGGCAACTGGAATTATCCCACAGTGCTAGAGGGGAGGTGGGTGGGGCTGACTGCTCGGCCTCCTGATCCCAAATGCTGCGTTCTCTCTGCAGTGTGGGAGGACGGCCCCTCCTACAAGGTGTCGCCTCCCAGCCCACATGATGGAGCCTTTTCATGCCGAACAAGCTGGTTGCTTAGCAACCACAGGGCAAATTGCCTCAGCTCGCTCCTCCGGTATGGGGGCTGCGGGCGGCAAGCCCTTTGCCACGCCCGCTGAGCAGGGAGCGGGATAGCTGGGAGGCTTTTTCCCGCCTCCGGGGCTGCAGCAGCCACGACGGCGGGAAGAGTCTGTGGCGCGCTGTTAGTGTGATCCCGGCAGGGTTGCTAGGCAACCCCAGCCGGCAATGAGGAATGCAAGAGCCACATGGGCTCTGCACAGTGGGCGGCGCCTGTGCAAACAGAAGATCCCAGCTCCGACTTCACTTCAAGCCGGAGCTGCACTGAAACGGCAGCGGGCACGCGGAGTCCCAGCAAGCAGCTGCGGCCGCGTGTGTCCCCGCTGTTTGCCGATCGAAGACTCCCCAGGCATGGGGAAGAACAAGAGGAGCACGGAAGCAGCAGCCAAGAA
Organism: Sphenodon punctatus; assembly: GCA_003113815.1. Lineage (NCBI taxonomy): Eukaryota > Metazoa > Chordata > Lepidosauria > Sphenodontia > Sphenodontidae > Sphenodon > Sphenodon punctatus. The sequence goes on from QEPC01014804.1 coordinate 408,872, forward strand.
GCGGCGGCATGAGGCCGCCCAAGCAGCCCCCCCAGAAGGGGAAGCAGATGGGGTAGGCACCCAGGAGGGGACGGAGGGCTTGGCCCCTGTCCTGCTGGCTTGGGACGGACCCCCCGAACACAGGCGGGTTACAGAACAAGGGGAGGATACCCCCCCAGATCATGGTGGGGACCCTGGGGTCCCGGCTCAAGGAGCTGAAATCCCCCTGGGGGACAGGATGGCGGCCTGTGAGTGCCTCCTCCATCTATTGGGGACCGGGGCTGAGGTGACCCCTGGAGCGCCTGCTTTGGGCCCGTTCCTGCCAGATTCCCCTGGAGGCAGAGGTCCCCCCCTTACGAAGGGGCGGACACCCAGTGAACCCGCCTGCCCGCTACATAGAGGAGGCCGGGCGGAGCCCAAGGGCGCAGAGGCACGAGGCCGGTGCGAGCCCCCTCTGTGCCACCCCCTCGGGGCAGTCTGTCACCTCTGCCTGCGCCTAGTGATCCCCCAGTGGCTCCGGCTCGAGGGCCCGAGGCAGCTGGCACCGGGCTGGTGCCAGGCGATCCACGTGGCGGTCTCGCCTATCTAGGGCCCTTTGGATTTGGCCAGGTGGCAGCCGGGCCCTTCATGGCTGCACGGCCCATGCCCCCATTGGGCTGGGCCGGGGAGCCTCTTCCTCCCTTTCTTCAACCCAGGTCGGAGCCCAGCGCAGCATCGCAGCGGAACAGTGACGACCGATCTGCGCCAGCAGCTCGATCAGATGGAGAGGGCCCTCCAGGCGCTGACCGAGCAGCACACCCAGGCGACAGTGGTTCAGCAGGCGCCTGCACCCCCGGCCTGGCAGGCCGTGCCTCTAGCTCTGTCAACCAATCGCCCAGGTGAAGTGGAGGCTTTCATGGGTGGGTACAACACGGGGGGGGGATGGGTCACACCGCAGTTGCAGCAGGCACCAGCCTTAGGGGGCACCCCAGTAGCAGGTATGGCACTGGACTCCCACTCAGGCCAGGGTGTGGCCGGTAGACCAGCACAGTGGGTATGGTGGTGGTGGACAGGGGTCCCCATTATACCCCCCCAACCCTGGCCCCCGTGCCAATGGTCCCAGCAGGGTTAGCTCCCCCCCAATGGCCTCAGCACCCCCCTCAGCTCCTCCCCCAACAGCCTCGGCACCCCCCTCATCCATGGTGGGTCAGGCACTCCAGATTTGGAACACACACCCCAGTTACCAGGTGGGGATGGAACTACCCTGTGATGGCCATCCCGCAGCAGTATCCGCCCGAGGGTGGCAGTTACTCTGCTGTCTCCGACCCTATCGGAGGTCACCTGCTCCCGGCCACTAAAGAGCGGATTTGGAAGGGTGAATACTTGGATTGTTTACCCTTCTGTTCAGCGATCCTATAGTGGATCCCACTGAGCAGCAGGACAATAAAGAAAAAGAACATTTCAAACGCCCCAAGGCAGACCGTAACTGGACAAACTGGACCACCGCTTTTTCCATTTACATGGGGGTCATGATACAAGCATACCCCGCCCGGGCCTACGAAGCTGGCGGCGGACCTACGAAGCCGGCCCAGCAAGGGCCTGGCTGCGTTACGATGAGGCCTTCCGCCACCGGGCATGCCCACGACCTATGGCTCAACTGTATGAGTGGGGTAGGGAACGTACCCAGATCGGACAGTGGCCATTTACTGGCTAAGGGAGGGGCCTCATCCGCCACTGAGTTCTTTCATGATGAAGGGCGAAAAGGGGCGGCACCATCCGCCAGTCAATACTGGGAGTACGGTCGCTTCGGGAGATGTTCCCGAGCAACATGCAAATTTCGGCACGCATGTTCCGGACACCATGTGAACTCGGCATCCCTGCGGGGTAAACCCACTGCAAAAGGGAAATCCTTCCCAGGGGGCCATGGAAGAAGCGCCCCCAGGGGTGGTGGCTCAGGACCTGCGGGCAAAAGCCCCAACGCCAATTAGGCTGGCCCTGCTTGAGCAAGCCCTTCAAAGCCACCCGAACAGGGCAGAAGTGGCATACATGGTGACCGGGTTCCGGCAGGGTTTTCGCATACCAGCCAGTGAGGTTCAGCATCATCAGGTGGCTCCAAACCTTAAATCAGCTGAGGGAATGGAACGGGTAGTCACACAAAAAATCCAGAAAGAGCAAGCTGAGGGTAGAGTCGCTGGCCCATTCCCCCCCCCCCCCCTCTTCCCAACATGGTTACCTCTCCTTTGGGTGTAGTACCCAAGAAGGCCCCCGGGGAGTTCCATTTAATCCACCACTTATCATACCCCCGGGGCAACTCAGTAAACAACAGTATTCCCAAGGAGCTCTCCTCGGTCAAGTACGCGTCATTTGACTCGGCCCTAGCCTTGGTTAGGTCTTTCGGCCCGGGCACAGCACTCAGAAAGTGTGACATTAAGTCCGCTTTTCAACTGCTCCCAGCTCATCCCGAGAATCTCTCTGCTGGGTTTCCACTTCGACGGCATGTACTATTTTGACAAAGCCATGCCAATGGGATGCTCGATCTCCTGCTCGGCGTTCGAGCGTTTCAGCACCCTGGTTGAGTGGATCATCAAGCAGAGATCCGGGAGCAGGGGAATCACCAAATATCTTGATGATTTCCTATTCATCGGCCAGACCAACAAGGAGGACTGCGCTAGCCTGATGCAGACCTTCCACGCCGTGGCCGGGGAGTTGGGCATTCCCCTGGCTCCTGAGAAGACTGAAGGCCCGACCACCAACCTGACCTACCTCGGCATTGAGCTGGACACGGGCTTGGCTCTATCACGCCTTCCACAAGAGAAGTTAATGTCCCTCCAGGCCAAGATAGATGAATGTGTAAGGGCAGGGAAGGTGACCGTGCGCCAGTTGCCCGCCTTTACACAAAACTGGCCGGTAACCCGCCCCCGCACCACCACACCCGGGTCACTAGAGAAATGAGAGAAAACTTGCGGATATGGGCCTCCTTCCTAACAAACTTCAATGGCACCAGTTTCTGGCGGGATCAGCTCTTGCTTGAATCCGAGCTCCAGGTGCACTCCGATGCAGCTGGGGGAGCGGATTTCGGCCTGATATTCAGAGAGCGATGGGCAGCGGCCCCTTGGCCCTCCGAATGGTGCAAGTAGGGCTTAACCAGGGATCTCACATTCCTTGAGCTTTTTCCCATCGTCCTAGCTGTCCATCTGTGGCCCAACGAACTGGCAAATCGCTCGGGTCCTTTTTTGGTGTGACAACCGAGCGGTTGTCCATATCATTAACACCCAGTCTTCCAGGTCTCCGCGGGTTATGGGGCTAGTGAGGGCATTTGTTCTTGTCTGTCTGAAATTCAACATCCTCTTTCAGGCCAGGCTCTTACCTGGCCTTGACAATGAGGTAGCAGATGCCCTCTCTCACTTCCAGATGGAGCGCTTCCATTCACTGGCACCATGGGCCCTGGCGGAGCCGGAACCGCTGCCAACGTCAGTTTGGAACCTTGGGTCATAGAGCTCCACGCCACCGTTTTGGGATCCCTGGCACCTCGCACCAGGACCGCCTATGACAGGGCATACCAGGAATTCCAGCAGTACCGGGCTGCACAGGGCTGACCCCCGGGTTTCCCGATCCCTGAACCTCAGCTGCTCCGGTTCGCCATGCATCTGAGGCACAGCGGGGCAGCCCCAAGCACTATAGCGGGGAAGTTGTCCACCCTGGCCTTTGCAAGCAACCTTGCTGGCCACCCACCCCCAGACAGGGGCTTTTTTCTGAAGCGCCTACTGGAGAGCTGGGCTAGGGAGGCAGGAAGGACCCTGGACCAACGGGTGCCCATTACCCCCCAATTACTGCTGGATTTATGTCAGAACCTCCCACGGATTTGTTTCAATAGTTAAGAGGTTTTGTTGTTTAATTCATTGTTTAAGTTAGCTTTCTTTGGAGCATTCCGGGTGAGCGAGATGGTGGCCCAAGGAGCCAGGGACACTTCAGGTAGGGCTCTACAACTGTAATACATTTGGATCAGTGCAGCGGGAATGGTGTTGACCGTTCGTCGATCTAAAACAGATCAAAGGGGGAGGGGCCAAGTTGTTACCTTGCATAGGTCTGCTTCCCCAGGCTTATGTCTGGTAAGGGCAACCGAGGAGTACCTAAATCTACGTCACCTTTCCCTGGGCCCCCTGTTCAGAAATGGAAGCGGGCAGCCGGTTACGAGGTATCAGTTCACGGCAGTTTTGAGAGCCGGATTGTCCCGTCTGGGGATACCATCGGCAACTTACGGCACCCACTCATTCCGTATCAGTGCCACAACCTTCGCAGCCGGGAGTGCGATGTCTGAGCAGGGTATCCGGGAACTGGGCCGATGGAGGTCAAGGGCATACCGGACCTATGTCCAGGGTGTCCCGCCCCCCAGTTAGTAATAATTTCTTCCATCCCTTCCCCAGGTGATTACCCACATCGTCGGAAGTTAGTCTGGATCGTCGGCCACAGCCTGGTGCACTGGGCAAGCAGGGTAGCTGGCAAGACCAGATGGGGAACCCAGTTGGACTTGACAGTCTGGGCTCAGATCCAATGGAAGGGTCGTAGAGGAATGAGATGGCATCAACTACTGCCAGCCCTGCGTGCCCCCACCCAGGGCCGACCGCCCGACGTACTTGTTATGCACCTCGGCAAAAATGACATCCCCCGACTGAAGGGAGTCCAGTTGATCAAGAACATTAAATGTGATCTATGGGAGATCAAAAAACTGTTTCCAGCAGCTAAATTGGTATGGACTGACCTGGTCGAATGAATGTCATGGGGCACTGGGGTATATCCCCATAAGATCACCCATACCCGGAAGACAGTTAACCGGGATGTGGGGCAATGGCTGACCTTGATAGGTGGAAGCCGGGTAGATACCCAGGCTTTGACACACACATGTCCAGCCCTGTATAGGCTGGACAGTGTTCACCTGTCACCAGAGGGTAATGACCTGTACCTGGAGGCCCTAAAAGAGGCATTGGTTTCTATATTAGATTAGTTATTAGGGGGGTGGGGGTCGGGTTCATCCGGGTACCCCGGCGACCCCTTAGTGGCAGGGGTCCAGTACAGTAAGTTAGATTAGGTTAGAGGGGTCATAAGAAAGGGTCATCCTCTTAAGAGATGGGGAGGCCCACCTGCAGTAAAGCAGGGTATTGCAAACGGCGGGGTGAGGACGGTAGGGACAAGCATGGTCCCCCGTCTGTAGGCACCTTTATCCTTACTCGTACATCAAATGTGTGAGTCCCCTTCGCCTGCGGCTTGGGCCGCTGAGAAGGGGAAGCGTGATGTTCACGCTTGGGGTGGTAAATGAGGGTACATCGAAACCACCCCTGTTGTTGTTAGGTTTATTGTTACAAGGTCAATGTTCAAGTACTGGACCCGCATCGCACTAGGCAATTTGCCCCCACCCATTTGTTAATGTAATTCTGATTTGAATAAAGAGTGCGGTCGTTCAAAACCCAGCTCTTGTGTCCCGTCTCCTTCGGTGCGTCGGCAAACAGCACGGGGAGCCTTCTAGCAGACGTCCATCGCTGCAGCTCTCTCCTGCTCCATGGGGGGTGGAGCGCAACAAATCCCCCTCTCGTAGCTATTTCTGCTGTGCGGGGACCTCTGGCAGAAACAGCTCTTTTGCCTTCATTTGTGTGAGGAAGAAACGTACTGGCATGTTTTATATGTTCCACTATTTTATGCCATTTTTGGTCATTTCCAGTATTATCTGTAATACCAGAAATTACCAAAGGTGACTGAAGTGGCAGAAAATGACAGTAGATTTTCCCCTCACTCCTGAAAGGTCAGTATTTCCTGATGGAATGAGAGAGCACCTGCTCTTGCTTCAGGCCTATGTCATTGTCACCCAGGATGTCCACAAAGATTGTCCTGGTGGCACGACTTTGGGAACGGGGTACCCCTGTACCGCTGCCTCGACAGCCTTCGGGGAGGGGGGTGGGTAGGATTTTATTGCCAGCTGCTATTTTGTGTGTTGATTTTATATATTGTAGTTGTAATTGTAGTTATGATGTTATTGTAGTGTTTTTATGCTGTTCGCCACCCCGGGCTGCTGACTTGCAGGAGGGTGTAGGATAGAAATGTTCTGTAAATAAATAAATTAATAAAAATTCTCCCAGAACTTGTGTGTGTAAAAAGTTCTCCTCGTAAACAGCTTTACTCCAGGCAGCTGTGGTCACTTGGTTTCCATGGCAGCCCGTCATGTCTACAGCTGCAGCTACTTTAGGCTGCCTCAGGGCAGTGTGTGTGAGAAAAATGAATCCGGATCTTGCTTAAGGACTTGTAAACCCAGAAGATTGAAAAATCCAGAACTTTAAGGTGTGTGTAAAAATGTGCACTGTTTGCTCCACTTTGTATCACATGTTTTCATAAACCCTTTGCTCCTGAGGCTTCTACGCTTTATACTGCCTCCTATGCTCAGGTGTGTGTAACATAACCCAATTACCCCACAGCCTAGAATTCTTAAAGGGCCAGTAATTTAATTTTCAGGGTACTAATTCTGCAATAAGCCTCCCCTCTCTCACATATCTCCCCCTTTTCAAAGAGGAGATCCTGTAGGGAGACCCCTAGACTTCAGTCCCACCTTTGTAGACAGTTCATTGTCCTGTTGATCGAACTTAAAAATGCCAGCATGGCTGCTAGAGACCCCTCCCATATAGGATGGGGTACGGTATGGTCCCACGCACATGCCAGACCCTAGTCCTGGGCCCTAATTTACCTGATAACTTCACAGACAGCTCATTCACATACACACTCTCTCATATGCCCAGGACTTTCTTAGTTTATGCCTCAGTTTCCCTAAACATTTTTTGCATCCAAGGTCTCTCATATAACTCGTTCCCATCACTGGTAGTTATAGTCCCAGTTTTAATCTATATACCCATGCTCCCTGGCAATTCGATGGGGATGGCCTGGAGTGCATAGTCCACGCATGTATATGGTAAATCGTTGTGAGGTGGTCATCCTGACTCCCTGATTGCTCAAGCAACATCACCAGCACACCACACACAGCCACTGTCGTGGGTATTTCTTTCTTCTCCGTAGTACAGTTACCCTTCCCTGCACTTGAGAACATTTCAGCAGTGCCTCTGTTTTCCCTCCCTCGGGTATTGGTTTCTTTCCTTTTCCCTGTTTTTTCTTGGATTTTCTCTATCTCCTGTCTTTGAGTTTTAGACACGTCCACAGGTTCTGCATTTGGTTCCCCAGTGGGCTGCTTTCCGCTCTAATCCAGTAGGCTACACTCCCTTCACAAGCAACTCAATAGTCCTGGTTCCTGGCTTCTCCTCCTCTCCCCTGCTCACCTCAACCCAGAATTCTTAAGTCCAAGTTGTCTCTCTAACCCCCACTCCCCTCCCAGAGAAGTCAAAAGCTCTGGGAGAAATACAATGTTTATCTGTGGTGTGTGTCACACGGAACAGAAGCAAGGGTGTGTCTGGAATGACCATGTTAAAAAAAAGGAGTTGAAGTGGAACAAAAGGGAGAGATTGGGACTCAAAGGATAGGGCGTCAGCTACGGTAATTGGGTTAAATAATAAGACTGCTCCCTCTGGTATCCCATCAGTCTTTTGAATCAGTTATTTCACTTAGAACCTATTATTGTAACTGTTTCTAATTCCTCCTGTCATTCCACCCACTTACTTGATCCTGCACACTCTTTGTATTATTTCCTGTCATTCCACTTCTGCATCTGCTGCCTTCCTCATCATTTCACTCCCTCTTGCCTTCAGCATGTACTCCTAAGGATGCAGCTGTGTTGTCTTATTTCACACTCAATTAATTAGATGTTGAAATGACAATAGTATTTATTTAGAAATTGGCATTGCTGTTGCCGCCTTTCCTTCCAACGGCCATTCCATTTAATTAACTTCAATGCGCACCCAACTTATATTTTAAAGTAAACATTTGTATACAACTGTACCCAGCTTCACTGTGCTCTAGGAGGGAAGTGGGGACTAGTGTGTAAGAGGGAGGGTTGTGAGCTGTTACTCAGCTGTCCCATTCTCCCCAACAGGCATGAAAGAATAAAGGAAACAGAGGGGGGTGAGGGGCCAGCTCATGTCCTCCTGTCTCCAGCTTCAGTGTTGCCCCCAACCTGCAGAGGAAGAGGACTGGGGCTGAAAGATGAAGGCAAAGTGTGGGTGCATGGAGCAGCGGAGCCTAAGCTGTAAGTGAGTACAATATATGAGACTGTACAATGTCTTTACTCCTAACATGGCACTGATGTTAAGACGAGAGCCTTAACCTGCAATTTCCATACTTTTTAGTGCATGATTGAATTTGCAAGAGCCTTAACTCTTCTTGTAAAGTGGAGGTTTTTACACTATGAAATATCCAAGTTTTTTGATAAATACAAAGTGCACCCCCCCCC
>QEPC01014804.1:427955-516568 GCA_003113815.1 Sphenodon punctatus
CAGGACAGGGAGCTAACTCAGTCCTCCCAGTTCTCCAAGCCAGAAGGAAGGCTTGTCCCAAAGCCTACACCTTCAGAAGACTACAGGTGGCCAAGGATGCCATGAAAATCGAGGATTCGAGATAAAGGTAGGCAATAGCAACATGATCTATTTTTTTTAACATACTATGGTTAATTTGGACCCAGTGGGAAAGAGAGAGTGGACGGGACCCGAGTAAGAGGGCTCTCTATCCCCCGGTGGCAGTGCTTCACACAGCAGCGTTCCCAGCGTTAACTAATGTAATGTCCATCCAATGTTAACCCTGGGAACTCCTTGCTGCTGAGTTATGCCAAGCCACTGACCTACCATTGCCCTGGCTCCACCTACCATTGCCCTGGCTCTGCCCATAGGTCAGGCTCCGCCCCTTCACCACCCCCAGCAGTTTCAACGCACCCACTGCCCCACCAGCCTCCAAACCCACCAGCTGCCCCTGGAAAGGATAATGGTCAGTGTAATAACAATTGGGTACCATCTGATATAAAACTGCCTACTCAGGATTTGCATGTATGGGAATAGATTAAATAACCAGGTTGGACCCTCTTTTGTTTTTATGAATAAGCACTTGAGATGGGATGATGTTTCTGGCATTGCCATAGAAAAAATCCAGACTAAGGAGCTGTGTGCAGTGAGATCTTGCATTTTTACAACTGAGAGCCCCAAGGTGGCCATGAGTCAAACACAAGAAATAATAGAATTGTTGTACCCTGTATTTCACAAGAAGATAAGGTTACAACAGCAGAGGAATGTTGATAAATTCAATCAGTGGTTTGATGAAGAACGTGGAGAGATTAAATGAAGTTTAAATGGGGAAATAAGCAAACGAAAGGACATTGGGACATCTCAGATCATTGAAATAACGCGTAGCTATAAGAGGCTACTTAGATTAAAGAAAAAGGCCTTTATAGAGACTCAATGGAATGCACTCCAACTGGCAATATTGTCAGGGGATAATAGACGCTTTTGGCAATTGGTAGCTAGAGGCACGAGAGGATTTGTTCCTAGGGCGGATGCAAATATAAATGAGATCACATGGGTAACTTATATTCACATCCGTCCTTTACAAGATATGATATTCAGCAACCTTTGAGTATGATAGAAGAATTGAGACTTGCCACTGTTAATCCATCTTATCTGCTAACAGAACCTGAGGTAGAGCTGCTAATTAAACAGCAGAAGAGAAATAAAGCCCCTGGACTTGATGTACTCCCAGCAGAATTATTTCAGGATAATATTGAATGGAGGGTTCCTGGTCTTACCACTTGGTATAATCATATCATTATAAAGGGTTGTATTCCAGACTCATGGAGGGGTAACCTGGTGGTACCGATCTATAAACAGGGTTCGCGGGATCAGCCAGGTTCCTACCAGACCTATAGCGCTTATTAATATAGTAGCGAAAGTCACTTGTTAAAATTGCTTACTGATTGGGTCCAGGAAAAGAAGATTTTGAATGAAGAACAAGCAGGTTTTAGATCGGGTTATTCCACTGTGGATCATATTTATACACTTCAATATTTAGTTCATAAATATAATACAGTTTTGAAATTACCCCTGTATTCTGCTTTCCTTGATCTTTCATTGGCATTCGATACAATTAACGGAGAAATTATGGATCAAGCTGTATCAAATGGGTATTGACCCATACTTATTGAAGCTACTGGAAGTGTATTACCAAGATGCATGGGCCTGTGTTAGATTTGGGAACACAGGGAGGTGTCCACAAAATTTTGAACCATTAGGGGGAGTTTGTCAGGGGTGTTTGTTGGCCCCAATCCTCTTTAATATATATATTAACAAGATTATCGTGGGCATGCAAAATGTGCATTATCATTCCCCTAAGATCTTGTCGTCTCATGCGAGTACCTTATTCTACACAGATGATGCTATTCTTATTTCCAGAACTCCAATTGGCCTACAGCAAGCAATGACTTATTTTTTCTAGTTGTGTGCTGTCAATGATTTAAAAATTAATTCCTCTAAGACAAAGATAATGAGATGGGGATGGCGAGTGGGTGATTTCTCATGGCATAGAGAGGAGCATAAGATTGAAGTAGTACAAACATTTAAATACTTAGGAGTATGATTTTCAGCTAGTGGCGCATGGAAGATGCACGTTGCCAAAGTAAAACTAAAGCTACACAGGCCTTATCTGACATCAAGAGGTTCCATGATGCCTGCGGTGGCAATCAGTCCTAGCAGCAATCCAGGCCTTTAAGGCCAAAGTTATACCTTTGATTATGTATGGGGCTGAGGTGTGAGGGCATGCAGCGTACAATAATTTGGAAGTACCATAGAATATGTTCAGCAGGACTTTGCTTGGACTGCCTAGCTCCCTCCCTGCATATCTATTAAGACAGGAATTCTCACTGGAGCCAGGTTTTTTTTTAGAGTTCAAAAGATAATGCTGAACTACTGGTTCAAAGTTCTGACCCTAAGTCCATCCCATTTACCTAAGATATGTTACCTTCAGGATATGATGAGGCCACCCTCTCTTCATTGCCCATGGTTGAATTTTGTTGTTAATACCTTGAATTAATGCAGGCTTGGGTTATTATGTTTTATCTGATGAAAGATTCTTTACTAGTGCTGATAAAAACGTGGTCTTTGAACAACTTTGAGATATGTGCAGACAAAATGATTTTTCTGATATTAGACTACGTAGAGTTGTTCCAATTTATGTACATTGGACCTCAGATAGTATTGCAAAGTATTTATGTTTAAATCTAAGGCCAAACCAGCGTATGTGCCTGGTAGGATGCATTTAGAAAAAAATCTGAACGCTGTCACGATGGGGTGTCATCTAGGTATCCCAAGGTCAAAAAGAGTCTGCCCGTGTGGTCTTGACATAATAGAGGATTCAATTCATTACACCTTACACCTTTTTTCTGTTGAACCCAGAAGCCTGTTACTTTCCCCGGTTCTTATACGAGTAAAATGTCTGTCAAAAAAAGAAAAACTGATTTGGATCCATCAACAAACTGATACTGATGTGACTGGCATGCTGGCAGCATTTGCAATATATGCTGCAGTGATAAGAACTAAGCATTTATTATGATTATTATGATTATTATTATTATTATTTATTAGCAAGCATTTATATAGCACTTGCAATGTACCTGGTGCTTTACAAAGTAATGGAATAGACACGGTCCCTGCCCTAGGGCTTACAATCTGAGAGACAGGGGTGGGGGAGATGAAGGAAGGGGAGCAGAGAGAGAGACAAGGAGTGAAACATTAATGAGGATGCAAGGTCCCAGGTGCACGTACTTGACTTGGTTACATCGAGAATGATGACTGGTTGGTCCGTGTGGTGAGGATATGAGTACACAGACCTCGGGTAACAGATTGTACTGGATGGAGGGTAACAGCAGGAGTTAGGTGAGGGGAGCGAGGAGTCAGGGAGGGCAGAGCGGAAGAGGTGGATCTTGAGGAGGGATTTGAAGGTACGAAAGGAGGGGGTGAGGCAGATGTGGGCAGGGAGGGAGTTCCAGGTGTGGGGGACAGCTAGTGAGAAGGGACAGAGGAAGTTAGCAGGGGAGGCATGGGAGGGCAAGAGAGGGTTCAGAGGAGGAGCGGAGTTCATACACTGGAGTACAGAAGGAAATTAGCACAGAGAGGTAGGGGGGGAGCAAGGTTGTGAAGAGCTTTATAGGTGAAGACTAGGAGCTTGTGCAGGATTCGTTCAGGAATGGGGAGCCAGTGAAGAGAGGAGAGCGGGGGAGGCCAGTGAGAAGGAGGTTACAGTAATTGAGGCGAGAGATGACCAGGGCATGAGCAAGGGTTTTGGCAGAGGAGACAGAGAGAAAAGGGCAAATTTTATGGGCAATGTTATGGAGGGAGAAGCGACAAGATTTGGCAACAGAGTCGATGTAGGGTTTAAAAGAAAGGGGTGAGTCAAAGATGAAGTCTAAGCTATGGGCTTGGGGGATGGAAAGGATGGTGACCCCGTCGATAAGGATCAACAGGGGAGAGGGAGGATGAGGGGAGAAGATAAGGAGTTCAGTTTTAGCCATGTTGAGTTTGAGTTGACATTGAGACATCCAGGTAGAGATATTGGGGAGACAGCTGGTGAGGCGAGCTTGAATAGATGGAGGGAAAGAGGGAGTAGAGAGAGAGAGTTGAGTGTCATCAGCGTAGAGATGATATTGGAAGACATGGGAGGCAATGAGTTTGCCTACGTACAGGGTGTAGATGGAGAAGAGGAAAGGGCCAAGGACAGAGCCTTAGGGAACACCAACCAAGAGGGGAAGGGAGGAGGAGGAGGTGGAGTTGGCAAGAGACACACTGAAGGAGCGGTCAGAGAGGTAGGAGGAGAACCAGTCAAGGACAGAGCCGTGGAAGCCAAGGGGGTGTTCACATGAGCGCTTCCCAACATAGACATTGCGAAAGCCAGATTGGAGGTGGTCAAGGGAGGAGTTGGCAGAGAGGAAATTGAGGCAGCAGGTGTAGACAAACACAGTCAAAAAGCTTGGAAACGAAAGGAAGGAGTGAGACAGGATGGTAGCTAGAAGGGTCAGAGGGGTCAAGAGTGGACTTTTTGAGCATAGGGGAGACGTGGCATGCTTGAAGGTGGAGGGGAAGAAGCCAGTAGAGAGGGAGAGGTTGATGATGTGCAGGAGGGACAGGGTGACAGCGGAAGCAATGGAGGTTAGGAGGCGGGAGGGAATGGGGGCAAATGGAAGTGTTGGAGGAAGATAGTACGGGTGTGCATGTCATTTTAGTTATTACAATAACAATAATTAAAATTGCCATTTTCATTATTGTTATTACAATAATTAAAATGACAAAATAATAACGAAATTGAAACTAAAACAATGTTTTGGTATTTTTTTTAAAAGGGGGGAAACTGAAAAATGTATTTCAGGCTATAAAATTGATTCTTTTTCAATTCTGATGAAACTTGGTAAGATTGTACCCCCATTGGAGGGCGCTATGTGTACCACCTTTTGAAATGATTAGATAAAGGTAACTGATTTCAGAAGCAATTGAATGTTGTATTAGGAAAAGCTCCATAAATATTCATGACTACAACTTCTTTATCTTCTGTCCAATTTTTATGAAACCTGTACATATTATGTCCCTCCATAGGCTTAACACTCCTGCCAATTTTCAGAAAAATTGGATAAAGGGTCCTGATGGTATAAGACATTAACATGAAAATACATTTTCAGCAGTACCATTTTTATATTCCAGCCTCTTTACAAGACATTTGGGAGGAATGTATCACATACCTTCCCTGTCATCTCTGCCAAACTGCAGGACAATTTGATAAAGGGAACCAATTTTATAAGCAATTGAACATGTCCCCTTGAAGACCATTATTCAGATATATAGCAAGACATGCAGTGCCAGTCAGAGGCAGGTACCTGGCATGGAAGGGGGGGAGGCTGTAGGAGGAAGGATTGGAGAAACTCAAAAGACTTAAAGACACATCCCCTGGCCAATTACTGCATGCTTCCAGCTTTACAGGACCAATTGGGAGTGGCTTCGAGGCAGGCATAGGAGGCGGCCCTCAGGCTGGCATAGAAGGGACGTAACTGGGACTTTGGGGATAGAATCCCAGCAATCAGGCAACATGGTTTACACATCCAGGCTGGCCATTATCATCACAATCACATCCTGCAGCACTGTGACAGAGGACATGAGAGAATCTCTGTTGGTTCTTTCCTAAACAGATGCTTCTGACTTCCCAGTAACAAGTGGGGGAGCGATGTTGGGATTGTCACAGCACAGAATGAGGATATTTGGTTGACATTTCTGCTGGCCAACTGGCATCACAAACCGATCTTGACACATAAGAGAATCCCTGGCATAGGCTCCTTCTCTGCATATGCCATTTTGACACATAAGAGAATCCCTGGCATAGGCTCCTTCTCTGCATATGCTGTGCAGGCTTATAGAATTGGGACCCTTTATCACATCTTTCTGATATTTGGCAGAGATGATTCTGAAAGTGTGGCATACAGCCCTGACAAATTTCATGTACACTGGTTGGAGTACAAAGATGTAACAGTCTGACATACATTTATAAATTAATTGCTTATACCACCAGGACCCTTTATCCAATCCTTCTGAAAGTTGGCAGAGATAGTAAATATGTGAAGGGGTATAAATTTGCCAAGTTTCATCTACATTAAGTGTGAGGCAAAGAGGTTACAGCTAAGAATGTATATGAAGATATTTGCAAATAATATAATTTAACTGCTTCCAAAATTGGATTGCTTTATTCAATCTTTTTGGAATTTGGTACAGTTAATGCCTTCCATTGGAGATATAACATGCCACGTTTCAGCCAAATATAATGAATAACAAAAAGGTTACAGCCGAAAATGTGTTTTCCATTGAAACCAATGGAAAACAAAAATGAAAGCAAAAACGAAAACGACAATTTTATATTTATGAAAATGAAAACAACGAACGAAAATGACATGGGCCAGTGGTGCATGCCTCTAGAGGAGAGCAGGGAGGAGATTTCCTCAAGGGAGGTGGGAGGGAAGGAGGACAGGAGAGAACGAGGGGGAGTAGGAATTGGAGAGGAGTGGGAAGCGACGTCAAGGCAGATCTTGTCTATCTTGGAGGTGAAGAAGGAAGCAAGATCCTGAGCAGAAAGGGAAGAGGGAGGAGCAGGAGGACAGGGGGGCTTGAGGAGGGAGTCAACGGTGGAGAACAGGTGGTGAGGGTCCCGCGAACAAGACTCAATGCAGGAGGCATAGTCATTCTGTCTAGCGAGGTAGACAGCAGAAGTAAAGGAGGAGAGACAGAATCTGAAGTGAAGTCAGTCAGCATGAGAGTGGGATTTGCGACACAGGCCTTAAGCAGCACCAGTGGAGGAGCGGAGGTGGCAGATACTGAGGGTGAGCCAAGGACGGGGGTTGTGGGAGCTGGTGGGGTGGGATGAGAGGGGGGCAAGGGAGTCAAGGGTGGATGAGAGAGAGGCATTGATAGCAGAGACAGCAGAGTCAGGGGATGAGGAGGAGAAGACTGAGTGGAGAAGGGGGGACAGGGAGGAGACAAAGTCCAGGGGGTTAATGGCCTGCAGTTAACAGAATGGGCGTGGAGATGGAGAAGAGGAGGGGGGACAGTGGGAGACATTGAAAGAGGCAAGGAAGTGGTCAGAGATGGGATGAGGATCGAAGGAGAGATCAGAGACAGAGCAGTTCCTAGAGAAGACGAGGTCAAGAGAACGGCCGTTAGTGTGGGTGGGGCACCATGGGGGAGCTGGTCCAAAGGTGGAGGTTGAAGGTGGAGGCTAGTGAGAGGAAGCGAGAGATGGAGGGCTGGGAAGGGACATTGATGTGAATGTTGAAGTCACTGAGGATGAGAGTCGGGGTATCATTAAAGAGAAAGAAAGTGAGCCAGGACTCAAATTCAGAGAGAAAGGAAGAGAGAGAGCCAAGGGGGGCGGTAGATGACAGTGACGTGGAGATGGAGGGGGGAGTAGAGACGCACAGAGTGAGCCTCAAAGGAAGGGAAGGCGAGAGGGGGGTTGAAGAATCCTATTTTGAATATTAAAATATGATATTGGAGAAACTGTGGATTTACATGGTTAACAATTCTGTGAATGGATTTGTTCCTGATTATTATGTTGGGTAATTACCATTAGTATTGTTGTTATTATTATGGCTAAAATTTGTATATAGAGGTAGCAAGCCTGTTATTTTTGTGCTAGGAGTCTGGTTTTAGCTCACCCAGTACACGTTTGATGGGCTAGAGCTATTAAGCCTGATTTTGTCACCTTGGTTTTTTTCCCCCTGCGTCAGGAGCCTGGCCATAGCGTGCCCAGTGCCCGCTTGTCAGGCTAGAGCCATTAAACCTGATTGTGTCTCCTCTGTTTTCAAGAGCCTGGCCTTAGCTTGCCCAGTGTTTGTTTGTCTGGCTACAGCTATTAAATCAAGCTTGTTTTCTTCTGCTAGTAGCTAGGCTGGACATTTTTATTTTAATTATTATTTGTACATGTATGTATAATTATGCTTGAATGTATATTTTGATATGTGCTTTGTTTTATGGGTCATAGCAAAAGCGACCTCCACCCTTTCCTCTCACACACTCACTAGATTTAGCCCCAAATTATGCCCCAAATTATGCCACTATAGGGCTCTCTCGGCAGTATTTACAGGCACAGGGGAGCCAGGAAAGGAGGGGAAGGGGCTTGCCAGCCTATAGAGACCCAGCTCTGGGGACAGGAGGGGATGGAGATGGATCAGCAAGGACAGAAACAGAAGGTGACTATGAAAGGATGAGGGAGCAATTCCAACCCAGAGCAATCGGAAGCCTGTAGCATGATATAGCTGCTAATGTTCTCCAACCTTCTAGATATTCATGCAGTTAGCTGGAGCCTATGGGGAGCTCCCTGTTGTTAGCAGTGTAGTCAGAGCACTCCCCTAGGGCTCAACACCTCTGGGTTCAAGGCCGGCTAGGCCCTGATACCTATAACACTTGATTCTAGAATTCCACCAGACATACAGAGACTGGTTTGCCCCAATACCATTTGCAGTGGGGCCAGGAAACAACACTTGGTTTTCATTCAAATTCTTTTCAGAGGCATATTAAAATATAGGGCTAAAAAGAGATTTTGCAAAAATGAGAATTCCCGTCAAAATCCCAGCTCCCGATACCATCTCAGACAAATCAATAACCTCTCGGTACTTGACTATGGGTGTTTTCAGATGAATGTGGGGCTCACCACCCTCCCCCCCCCCCCACAAGCTGTTCCAGGAGTGCACACCCACGTCTGCCCATATCCAGCCCCACTTCCGTCCGATTTAAAATGACCCGGCACATTCCCAGTTAAGTCTTATTTTATTAGTAGTAATAAAAATGACACAAAGACCACATCTGACTTGTCTGCAGTTTATTGAGAATGGTCACACCCCAAGGAAATGAGGGCATAAACCAGGAGAAGGAAAGGGAGGTACAGTGTATTTTATGTCACAGAATTAACATTTTCACTGCATTATCTGTACAATAAACCCACAAACCAACTAGACTCCATTAACCTTGATAACCAAAAATCCAACTGGACCGCCTCCCCTCTGTTACATTGCCTGTAGGACAGCTTTCAGAAATATGAAACCTACCTAACATTCTTCCATACAGAGAAGGCTATCTCTAGACACCTACAAGGAACTTTTCGAATCTCCAGCTGGGTTTTTTTCCTTCACATTGCAACGTAACAAACAGGGGATCCAGGGATTATCATTTGCGGTGCAGTGAATACAACATGACCCCAAGACCACAGAGGCAATTTTTGAAGAAGCTATAGGAAAAGAGAAGCTTTATACACAACTTGGCAGCTGCAATAGACAAACAATTGTACAGCACACCAAGAGAGACACAGCTCACACGCCTTATTCCCAGGTCTCCTCTCCCGGTTTAAAACAACTTTCTGATAAGCTGGTATCCACAAGCACAACGGCATGGAGACCCTTACAAACAGCTTTCTGGTAAAATTTCACTGTTGGTCTTGTCTTCAGTAGATGCTGGAATGTGGTTGAAAACCAATGGCATGATGTGGTGCCTTGCTCCTAGTTCTCTTTCAGGAAGCTACAAGATGGATGTTGAAGTTTAAGGGACCCAGTTTGTTTCCTTTCTGGGTATCGAGACTGGGTATAGAGGGGTGGCTGTGCTGATGCGATCAGAAGATAAGAGATGTTTCTTTCCTTTGGGGGGGACATGCTCATACGTTTAGTGCCGTTTGCCTGATGTTTTGGTGCTTGAGGAGCTTGTTACACTTCTTCTTATGGTTGTGCTGGAGCCACCTCCAGAGCCGCTGCTTCCGCCACCTCCACCATAGACACAGCTTCCACCTCCATAACCTCCACTGCTGCCTCCATATCCACAGCTTCCATATCCGCCGCTTCCGCCTCCGTATCCACCTCTGCTGCCACCTCCACCGTATCCTCCGCTTCCACCGCCCATTCCGCTGCCTCCGAATCCACCTCCCATTCCGCTGCCTCCGCTTCCACTTCCCATTCCGCCGCCTCCGAATCCACTTCCCATTCCGCCGCCTCCGAATCCACCTCCCATTCCGCCGCCTCCCATTCCGCCGCCTCCGAATCCACCTCCCATTCCGCCGCCTCCCATTCCGCCGCCTCCGAATCCACCTGTTCTGTGGACATTGCTGGTCACAGCTGCAAGAGAAGCACATGACTGTTGTTATTTCTAAACTAGAGAGAGTGTGGTTGTTGCCGTGTTGGTCACAAATGTAAGATACGGAGGCAAAGTAGTTCAAATGATATTTTTTTAGGGGGGAGCCCACTTCTGTTGGTGAGAATGTGCAAGCTTTCAGGCCACCCAGGGCCCTTCTCAGGCCTGTAGCATAGCCAGTCAGAAATATATAGACAGGTTGATAGTAGGAGGCATAAAATGCCCTGGGTGGGAGTAGATAAGACAAGGTAACTAGTGGGGGAGGTTAGATAGGAAGAAAAGGAAGAGGAAGAGAGAGAGGTCAGATATTTAAAAACAACACAGAGAGAGGATGAGGCTAAAGGAAACCTATGGGCTGGGGGTATAGTATGAAACAGCTAATCAGGTGAAGGGAATATGCATATCAAAGGAACTAGGTTCACAGCAGTAACGCAAAGGTTGAGTGTATGCGTGTATGTCTTAACCTCAGTGCTTTGCCTCCACAGAACTGTAAAAAGTTCCTCACTAATTAAGGTAAATGCTCAGTAATTGAGCTAAATAAACAAACTACTTACACACATGTACTTGAGAGCCCTCTCCAGAGAGCCTGTTTAAGAAAAGAAAAAACAGGTCATTCATCTGATAAGGTGGCCACGTTACTCAACGAAGCCTACATCCTCCAGAACTTCACCTCCTTAGCGAAACCACCTACATAGTCACTTGCAATCTGCATTAGCAGCACCTCTCAGTGGCTCTGGGAACTTTCTACAGTTTCTAAAACTTCTGGCATTATCTTGGCCCCACTGAAATGTAATGGGCAAGAATCAGTTGTTTGGATTTACAACAAAGCTACTGCATACTGCCAGTGCTTGCTTAAATGAGAATTCGGCCCTTCATCATCAAAATAATTTACATGCTTCTAGTCTTTTGAGTTAACTTTGGCCGGTGTCTAAAAGAATAGGGATGTGCAGTTCATTTTTCTTTTTTTATTACTAATTTTAATTACTAATTGAAATTAAAATTCCAAATTTTAATTACTAAGACGAATGCAGCTCCAGCATACTAAAATGGATGAATAAACAAATGATTTGCATTTGCTTTCATTTGTTTTCATTTTAAAAATACAATAAATAAATAAATAAATAATAAAAATAAATTTAAAAATTCTGCGCATGCACAAATGGCCACCGGGGGCCATTCTACGCATTCGCACCTTACCCATTTTGGAAAAGGGCACGCATGCACAGAATGGTTCCCCCGGTGGCCATTTTGTGTGTGTGCAGTGATTTTTAAATTATTTATTATCATTTTTAATTTTAAAATTAATTTTAAAAATAACTGCACATGCGCAGTGATTTTTGTAAAATTATTTTTTAATAAAATAAAATGGAGAGGGGACCCAAAAACAGTAAGATTGTTTACAAAAAAGAAAACAAAGCATTTTTTTTTTTTTAATTATAGAGGTGCCTTCTGTACACCCTATAAAAGAGTTATGATGGGTAGTAGACTTATTATTCCTGGGTACTACTTGCATTTCTCGGTAGCTCTCCCAATAGCCGAATGATAACAATTAGTAAAACTGTCACATTCTGATTCTGTGTCCTATTGGAATACAGATATTACAATGTTGTTAAAACCAATCTCTTCTGCATCGCGGTATAAAACAGACGTATGACACATCTATAACCGCGGTGTAAATCTGTGTTAGTGCACTCAAGTGGGCCAAGCAAGGAAAGCTTGGCACCGGTGCAGATGTGGCCCAAATAAATACTGATTTGGGTTCAAGGGAATGCCTGCACCCACCTGCACTCCTCTCCTTCCAGCAGCTTCCTGTACATGGCAATTTCAATATCCAGGGCCAGCTTGATATTCAAGAGCTCCTGGTATTCTTTCAACAAGCGAGCCAGTTCCTCTTTGTCTTTCTGCAGGGCGCATTCCAACTCTTCCAGCTTACACTTGGCATCCTTGAGAGCCATCTCTCCGCGTTCTTCAGCCTCAGCAATGGCTGTCTGCAGCTGACATTCCTGCAAGGGAGGAGAGGCATACCTAAATTTCAGCTCCTGAGAGGATCTCAGAAACAGCTACTGTGGGATTTCTGTTGTTCCACAGAAGTGCTTAGCAGGAATCCTGGGGCACCTAGCAACCCTGGACAGATGGGTCCAGGTGCAATTGCACCTGCTGTCCCTATGATAACTACACCCCTGGATGAGCTAGACTGACTATGTCAAAGCCTGTTTAGTTTGTAGACCTGAATTGGGGGTGGGGTGTTATTATTCATTTGCATTATTCACATTTTTTGAGTAGCCCTTTTAGTACCCAAACAATATTCATGATTGACATGGAGACTTCCTTATCCGATTCTTCTTCAGTTCTTCAAGTTTATGGGTTTAGTTATTTTGGTTTGGTCATTTTTGGGTTGCAGCATTTCCCACAATTGTGCATGCACAATAGAGAAAATGTTGCCAAAGGATATAACTTGAATACCAAAATGACCAAAAGACAAACTTGGGGGAGTGGGGGGGCAGGATTAAATTAAGTAACTGAAATGGATACCTTACAACATAAGTCGATATCGGTTATTATATGAATGAACCCTCATTTTTGGTCAGATATTGTAGCTTCAATAGATTTACCCAGCTTTTTGACGGGGGGTGGGGTACTCCTTTTAGCTCTTGCTTAGAGGGCGATTGTGGTCTTGTGTTGGTCCCAAGGACAAGAAAGGCAAGACACAAAAATAGGCAAGATAACACTTTTCATTGGGCCAAATTTCTTGGGCGACTGTTGGCCAACTTTGGAGCCTCTCAGAGCTCTTTTTTTAGGCAGGAATGAAGAAGTTTGAAGGTTAACCGGAGCTAAATCTAAGGAAGACCAAACTTTACCAGCTTATAGGCATTTCAGGCACTCCCGGTGAATAGAGAATTAGGGAAAACTTATGAAGTGGTCAGTTGGCACATCAAAGGGTTAGCAGACAACAGAGGGAAGACAGACAGTAGGTTAGAAACTCTGATAAAATGAGGTGTGGGTTTTGTATTTGCTTACTCATTCTGAATTGGGTGAAATCAACAGATCTATCCACCATGGATATTCATTTCCACACTAATGAGAGGCTGTTGTAATGAGAGATTAAGGCTTATAACTTTAATTAATTTGCAGAGGTTTAATTTGCATCTGTGTCACTCCCAGCATTGCTCACCAAGCCACCTCCACGCTCTGTGTGATAGCAACCTGGGGTGAGCCAACCGCCTGCAAGAGAGATCGGCTCTGTTTTCTTCACACACACACCCCCAGGTTAGAAACTGCTGACAGACAGACAGGTAGATCTGGAAGGGGAAAGCCTTGACAGATAGTCTGGTGCTCACCGCTAGGAAAGCGGAACAAAACGCAATGTCTTCTTTAAAGTTCTTTCTCAACTCAGCAACAGACTCCCACTGGGTTTCAGAGTACAGATGCAACCGACAAAGCTCCGAGGGAAACATTATCCCACCTCAGTCTGGCACAGGGGGATGGAAAAAACCTTGTTTCCCTACCTGCTTCCTAACGTTATCTAGTTCAGCCCGCAGCCTCTGGATAGCCCTGGTCAGCTCCTGGATCTCGTGTTTGGTGTTGCGTAGGTTGTCTCCGTGCCTGCCAGCTGTGTTTTGCAGCTCATCATACTGATAGGGGTAAATATTTGGAATGTTACACCACAAAAAGAAAGACAATGGAGCTCCCGTAACATTGGCCAGTCCCCTCTCCTGTGCCCCCATGAGTGGAAAAAGGACATCCCTAACCTCCGTTGACTTTATAGGCTTGAATCCGAACACCTCCCATCACGATGTAATTAAGAAGGAAGAACAAGGGGATCCCTATGCAAACGCATTGTACTTTGCCTTCCAGAAACGCAAGGTGGTGTTTACATTTGGGCCTAAATGGCCGGTTTGGGAACAGACTTCACATCTCCTGAATCACACAGCCTCTGCTGCCCGTGGCTTTCCTTGCCAATGTCACTACTTTTTTCATAGGACAGCCAGGTGTCCTTAATTTTAAGTGAGCTCACTTATTTTAAGAAAGCATCCCTTATCTCAGAGACCTGCAGCTTTATAGAACGTGATGGGATCCCTTATCTACTTAACGAAATTTTAGGAGTGGGGGGCAGAATCTAAATAAATAAATATTTCCCCATTATCTCTCAGCTCTCTGGCGTCCTTATCGTTTGGGGTTGCGATTTCTAATTTCTGAAAATGGCTCCAGACATTTTCCAAATGCTGAGGAAATCTGGATACTTTTAGGATCCATGCTGCTAGGGTCCGTTGTTAGGGACACTTACCCGACTCTGGTACCAAGCCTCGGCCTCAGCTCGGCTGCTCTGAGCAATTTGCTCATACTGACATCTGACTTCTTCAATGATTCCTTCCATATCTAGATGGCGTCTGTTATCCATAGACACAACCACGTTGGTGTCATGACTTATTGTCTGTAGCTGAGAAAGTTCCTGTAAGGAAATCAAATCCATTCATCAGTTTTGCTGTCCTGTATCATCCTGCCATTTCCCCCATTCTCCATCCAAGGGTCTAACTCTAGACAATCACTCCACTCTTAAGAACATAAGAACGTGAATAGTGCCGTACTAGGTCAGACCAATGGTCCATCAAGCCCAGCATCCTGTCTCCGACAGTGGCCAATGGGGGAAGTATCCAACAGGTCACCATGGGCCATCCATTCTCTGTTGTTCCAGCCCCCAACAGTTAGAGGTTATATCCCCAAAGGCTACTTGGCTAATAGCCATTAATGGGCCTATCCTCCAAGTACTTAACCAATCCCTTTTTAAAACTAGCTACACTACTGGCGTTGACCATTTCCTTTGTCAATAAATTCCACAAGTTAATTGTGCTCTGAGTGAAAAAATACTGTCTCTTATTTGTTTCAAAACTGCTGCCAGTTAATTTCACAGAATGTCCCGTTGTTCTAGTACGCTTAGAGAGGGTAAATAACTGCTCCATATTTACGTGTTCCACACCATTAATGATTTTATAAACTTCTATCATATCCCCTCTCAGACATCTCTTCTCCAAGCTGTAGAGCCCCTAAAGGAGTCCTACAGGAGTCATTCCATACCTTTGATCATTTTTGTTGCCCTTCTCTGAACCTTTTCTAGTTCTACTGTGTCTTTTTTTAGATGGGGCGACCAGAACTGCACACAATACTCCAGGTGCAGTCACACCATAGATTTACATTGAGGCTTTACAATATTTTCAGTTTTATTCTCTATCCCTTTCCGATTGATTTGTAACATTCTGTTTGCTCTTTTGACTGCCACTACATGCTAAACGGAGGATTTCAGTGTATTGTCCACAATGACTCCAAGATCCTTTTCCTGAGTTGTAGTTCCTAATATAGAACCCAGCATTGTATTAGTTTGGGTTATTTTTACCTATGTGCATCACTTTGCACTTGTCCACATTAAATTTTATCTGCCTCTTGGATGCCCAGTCACCCAGTCTCGCAAGATCCTCCTGCAATTCCTCACAGTCCGCTCGTGTTTTAACTACCTTGAATAACTTTGTATCATCTGCAAATTGATCACCTCACTCTTAACTCTCTTCTCCAGATCGTTAATGAATATATTAAACACCACCAGTTTGGATGAGAAACAAGAGATCGACATTACAGTGTAATGATTACACTGTCAAATACACAAAGCTGAGGAAAAGGTACTGTACAGCAGTGTGTAGACATGGGTCTTGCAGAGAGCACTTTGCTCAGCTCCCTGATCGCATTCCAACAATATACTGAAGTCCATGTGAGTCAATGAGACCACCCTTATGCTTAAACACCAGCACATACTTATATGCTATGAATCAGAATTTGAACATAAGAACATAAAAAGTGCCATACATGGGCAGACCAATAGTCCAAGCTCAACATCCTGTCTTTGACAGTGTCCAGTCTCGGTAGCTTGGGAGAAGTACCACACAGGTCAGGCTGGGGCATTCTATTCCCTGTTGATCACTCCCAACAGTAAGAGGTTACTCCCAACTCCCGACAGTAAGAGGTTACTCCCAACTCCCGACAGTAAGAGGTTACTCCCAACTCCCGACAGTAAGAGGTTACATCATCCAAGCCTACTTGGCTAATAGCCATTAATAGACCTATCCTTCAAGGACTTATCCAATCCTTTTTTAAACCCAGCTACACTACTGGTCTCGGCCACATTATCTGGCAACAAATTCCACAAGTTAATTCTGTGTTGAGTGAAAAAAATATTTCCTTTTATTTGTTTTAAATCTGCCAGCAGCTAGTTTCATGGAGTGTCCCCTAGTTCTAGGACTATTTGAGAGTGTAAATAACTGCTACCTATTAACTTGTACCACACCGCTCATGAATTATAAACATCTATCCCCTCTCAGTCATCTCTTCTCCAAACTGAAGAGTCCTAACCTATCAAGCCTGAAATAAGGAGAAATACTGGTGAATATTTTTACATTAATATTTGTTGGAAATAAATAAAACTGTTTGTCATTCTCAGCTGTCTTTTGCAATACCCAGGATAAATGAACTTTAGCAGCTACTTACAAATCAAGCTTTTTGCAAAAATCACTGCAGCCCCAATTCCAGCTCCCTAAGGCAATGGAAAAAAACTCTTTACCTCTTCAAAGATGTATCTCAGGAACTCGAGCTCTTTAGCGATGTTTCCCACTTTTGATTCCAGTTCTACTTTGACTATGTAGGCAGCATCCACATCCTGGAGAAAAGATTAAATATTTTAAATCAATATATTGATTAAATCTCTCAAAGAGCACCATTGTTTATGGTGGACATAGTGGCTTGTGTTGCCCATGGAGGAACAACTTCTCTGTTACTGTGCCTTTAAACTCAGAATTCAAGGAGGGTTTGGTACGCAAGCCATTTCACAGCTAAACGTTTCGCTGCCTGTATCAATGAAAACAATTGAACTTTTGGTCAGTGCTTCTTACCTTCTTGAGTACCACAAACTCATTCTCAGCAGTAGTGCGCCTGTTGATTTCCTCTTCGTACCTGTTTAAATCAAAAAGAGACATGGCGAGGTTCATCTCAGGGAAGATGCAATCATCCAGCTTTAAAGTCAGTATTAGTTTTGCAGCAGATTTCAGTGGGGGAAGGATAGTGCCCTTATATTCACTTTTGCTGCCTGACTTGTTCAAAAATAGAAGATCCAAATGCCAAAAAAAGAAAGAAAAAATCCTCATGATTTCAAAATCATCAAGGGGAAGCTTGCTAATGACATGAAATAGAGTTTGATACCAAATCCTATAGTGACTTTCAGTAGGGTTCGGGCATGAAATTGTCCTTTTTACCTCTTCACCTAGTAAATACAGATGTTCATTTCTCATTGGATGTCTTAATTTTGTAGGCGACAGAAAATCTCAAAAAAATCTTACACGCTTATGCATGGAGAAGAGTGGACTTTCCTCTAGTGTAGTAGCACAACAATTTCTTCAGCAACTAATTAATTGATCAGTAAGTCAATTAAATGTTGTAGAATGCTGCAGAAATTCTGTAGGCACTGCGTACAGAATTTTTGAAATTCTTGGAAATCAGTAAATTAACTAAATGTTAGAATTCATCAGAATCTCAATATAGCAGGTTTATATAACATAATTCATTGGTATTTGAAAGGGGGTTGCTAAGTTCTCTCTCTTATTATTTTTAAATACATCAACACCCTTGTAGATCCCTTTTCCCATTCGGTGGCCCTAGGTGGAATGCCCATATCCTTATTATTGTATGCAGATGATGATACAGTTCTGATTTCTTACTCCCAGATTGGTTTTAAGACGGCTGATGAATAAGTTTGCCCACTTCTGTCGCAAGGAACTACTTGAGATCAATTGTACTAAAACTAAAGTACTAGTAGGAGGGAGATCTCGTACCTGCTTTCGATGGTTTATGAATTCTCCTGTGATTCAGCAGGTTCCAGCCCATAAATACTTAGGAATTATTTTTACTCAGACCTGACCGTCGGCCTCTTGACCGCAGTATCTCAATATGGCAAGGACTCTGGCCATAGCTTCTTGTAAAAGCATTATTAGTTGTTATTATTATTCTAAAGGTGGGAAATTGGTTTTACCAGCCCTGAAGATTTATAGGGCAAAAGTTATGCAACAGTTACTGTATGGGATTTCAGTTTGGGGCCCGACTTTAATTTCTGATTTGGAGACTGTACAAAACGGGTACTTGCGATCTATCTTGCATACCGCCATGAATTGCCCATTGCTCTGATGAGAGTTGAGTTAGGTATTCTTTCTGTGGTATTTGGCCACAGGATCCTTAGCCAAACTAAGGATCCTGAAGTAGTGGTTGTGCTTAAATTTTGGTGCACAGCAGAGTTTAACTCAGTTGGCTTTCCCTTTACCTACTTCTGGACCTTGGGAAAGTAGTGTAGCTGCTCTGCTTTCAAGTTTAGGATTCTCTGCAAGCAATTTACTTTTTATGCCTTACGCCAGTGCCTTTTCTCCGATTAAAATTCAGATTAATGACCAGGAGCTTCAGTGTCTTCGGCAAGCAATAGATGCCCAAAAGATTTCTGAGGTTTTCAAACACTTTCTAATTCATCCAGCCAACGCTCCTTTTCTTTCGTTGCTACCCACCTGGTCTAGCCGGACTGCATTTACTCTGGCTAGATTTAGTATGCTGCCCTCAGCGGTAACAGAGGATAATAATGCAAAAGTACCCTCTCCAAAGATATTGTAAATGCTGTGCACAGCCGATAGTGGAATCACTGGCGCACATGCTCCTAGATTGTTCTACATACAGAGTGCCTCGGGGGGGAAATTTGGAACCTATTATTAATGAAATGAGGACATGCAGCCAGCACGACGTCCTGGTATCCCTTCAACAGGTCTCTGGCCCTCTGAGAACTGCCAGGGTGGCAAGGTTTTGTGCAATAGTAGTAAAATTGAGGAAGGCAGCCCTGACATTAGGTTCTTAATGTTTTTGTTAATTATAATAATTTAAGAATGTGCTGAGATTTGGGTTATATATTTTGGGAATTTGTATTACTGTTTGTCTTGCGTATGTTTATCTTTGGTGGGGGGGTTGTGTGTTTTGCTTTGTGATGCCTTAGTGCAACCACATTAAAGCTATTATCTTATCTTATTATTTTTAACCATCTCTACTTTAATCTTTGGCTTTAAGGATCAGTCATTAATCTTAATAGGTAAGTGTTAATAGGCCAATTAACTGTTTAGTGTCTTCAACCCTAGTTTTAGAATTTTCATTAACAGATCCATCCTGTGTCTGGAAGCTGAAGCTACTGTATACATTCAGATGATAAACAATATTTACATTGTTGACCAATTAATTGCACTGACTAATTAACTATTGGCACCAATTATCAAGGGACATGGTACACCTTGTATTTCTTGAAGTCTTTCAACCAAAATTAGGTTTACCATAGTCTGACCAAATTTATGAATAGACACACAAAGGGTGAAAACAGACATGCACATAACTCCGCTCTGGCACCACTAACACCACTTCAACATTTCTTATGCCTGTTGCATGGCACCTAATGACTAGTACTACTAAACTATGATGTTGTCTTCTGACCACACAATTGAGGAATCTATAATAAATATAATTCATTTTTACTGAACTTAAGTCAATTCCTTACTTGTTCTTATACTCTTCAACATATTGCTGCATGTTTTGGAGCTCGTTATCCAGTTGTCCTCTCTGGTTGTTGAGTTGTTCCAGTTCCTGGTGAAGCTTGTTAATATAAGCCTGAAATATTGGTTCCAGGTTTCGGTGGGGTCCGTGTCCCTGAGTTTGCTGTTGTAAGAGTTGCCACTTGGTTGACAGAACCTTATTTTGCTGTTCAAGAAACCGGACCTGAAAACCAACAGGCAATTGTGTAAGTCCAGTGAGACATTCCACGTAACCCTCAGGAGATGGACAACTAAACAAACACACACAGCAGAGGTGGTGGGAAATGAACAATTACTTCTCAGCTGATGTCCCAGAAGAAAGATGGTGGACACCATATTTACAAAAGTTTGAAAATGTTGTAGAACTTCAAAACGAATTAGGGGAAAATTCTGACAATGTTTTAATGACATTGTCATTCTGTTTCTTAATCAACTGTAATGCTGTTAAAGCCCTCTGAAGTTCAGGATGCTAGTTATAATGTTTTCAACATTTTTGTTTTAATTTTTACGAATTTTCTCTAAGGAAAACTGGTCTGGGGAAAGAATTAAGCCATTGAGCAAGTTATTTTTTTCTCTTCCCCCTCCTTTCTCTCCTTCCACTGTCACCCCTTCTTCCCATCCACAGTATATAATATGCTTTAGACCTATTCAAACAAAATTAACACTGGCAGGTGAAAAAGAACATAAAATACTGAGCTCAGTCACTCTCAGCCTTAGGGAACAATTTCAACCTCTCAACCTTTGATTCTGGACATTTGCATGAGCCGCCTGTGAGTTGCAGCACATAGGATGCTCTGATGCAACTGTCTAAAACAGGGGTGGGGAACCCCAGGCCCAGGGGCCAAATGCAGCCCTCAGCAAGTGGGAGGGGCTAGTGCCTGGATCTGGCCCTTAGATTCATTCTCTACCCCCAAGCACTGAAAAACTGAGCTCAGGATAATGGAGTAGAGTGGAGGGCAGGCACACAAGGGTAGGGGACAGATCCACAGCACAGATCCATGGTCTGGGCCCTCTTTTTTCTTCAATAAACCCATTAAGCACACACACACACACACAACCTCTATGTGGCCCTCGGAGCTCGTGTTAATATTCAGTGTGGCCCCCAGGACAGAAAAGTTTCCCCATCCCTGGTCTAAAATCAAAGACCTTCGCAAATAAACCCGAATCATATTGAAAAAGAATTAGTATCTGCATAAAGGAGACCTTACAGAAATGAAAAAACAATGGCTAGTGAGATCCACTAGCAAGAGCACTATCACTAAATGTTGAACGCGACTCATTACAACTTTTTCCAGCAGTAAGCTGACTGGAATAGTACAGTCCTTAGCAATAGCCATCAAAAAGCTTCTCTGTGGATGCGGAATCCTATCTGTTCCCTGATAATTGCTGTTCAGATACACCAACTGAAATTTCAAGTAAAAAAAAAAAAATCAGCCTTCCAATTCCCAATAGTTACTAAGAATTTTTAATTCAAATTGAAATTTTGACTCAACTTTCATAAGATGTTCATTAAGTTTTCAGCCATCACTCAAACTACAGGAACACCCTAACCATGAAAATAGAGAAGCCATCATCACATCCACTGCCCTCCCATCTCACCTTGTCAATGAAGCAAGCAAATTGGTTGTTGAGGGTTTTGATCTGCTCCTTCTCCTGGTTTTTCACTTGCTGGACCTGTGGGTCAATCTCTACATGGATTGGTTGCAGCAGGCTTGGGTCAATTTCAACATTATGGATGCCTCTCATGCCTCCTCTGCCAAAGCCTCCACCACCTGGTCCGCCAAAGCCTCCACCACCTGGTCCGCCAAAGCCTCCACCACCTGGTCCGCCAAAGCCTCCACCACCTGATCCGCCAAAGCCGCCACCACATGGTCCGCCAAAGCCTCCACCAAAGCCTCCATGCATTGATCCTCCACTACCACCTCCAAACCCACCGCCACCTATTCCATAGCCTCCTCCACCATAGCTGCCTCCTCCACCATAGCTGCCTCCTCCACCATAGCAGCTTCCACCATAGCCGCCTCCACCACCACCTCTGCCCCCATATCCACCATAGGACATCCTTGAACCTCCACCAAAGCTATGGAGGCTTCTGCTGCTGTACCGGCCGCCGCCACCACCACCGCCGCCACCACCACCACCATATGAGCTGTAGGTACTCCTGCTTCTACTTCTTCCACCGCCACCAATTGCGGAGCACGAGCTGTAAGTCCTTCTGCTCCCTCCTCCAGAGGAGCCTTTAAAGAAGGGCTGGCAAGTAATCATCTTCACTACGTTCTTCTAAGTAAAATGAGAAGCAGAGAGAAGGCTGAAGACCAGTTGCAGTGCAAGGAAAAAGATGAGAGCAGAGTCAAGGGAAACAGGTCCCTCTGAATCCAAAACTGGAAGAGTCCTCCCTTTTATATGTTTCAGGAGCTGGGCTGGGTTTGCATGGGCGGGAAGGAGGCTATCATTTCATTGTGTTCATGGGCTTGGTCTAGTTGAGAGATTTTCATCTTAGGTTTGCCAAACATTGACACTACCCAGTAACTCACCATTGCAGAGAAGAAAAAAAATGAATAATACTATAACAATGGTGAGTGTGCAGCATGCTCTCTGTGAAAAAGTCTCACACTTTTTTTAGGGCATAGGCAAAAAAAATTCTGTAAATGACACAGAGCATCATAACTTCATTCTTGATGGAATCTCTCATTCTAAAGCCCCATGGCTGGCAGACGTGTCAGTGGATGCCAAGTAATAGCATAGCTTTCACAACTCCGAAAGCACACCCGTGATTACACCCCAAATCTGCTTTCTGCATGCAAAATTGCCTTTGGCTTCTGAGAAGCAGTTTCCCAATCCAGAATGGAAACTCAACATATTGAAACTCAAGGAGGATCTAACATTGTCTTAGTAAATAACACTTTATCAGAGAGGAGGAATGTGGACTTTTCTCATACAAGTTCTCCTTTTTAAAAAATCACTTCTTGATGGCATCTCCGTCTCTCCTGTGGATCTAATTCCAAAAGAATTGGAATCTTAGAACTGACAAATCCAGACAATGGATAGTAGAACTTTTCATTCTGTGATGTTCTGACCACTTGGGAAATGACTGAGCAACATAAGAAGAGACAATGGATACATGACACTTTAAATATTGTGGTGATGGCAATGTATTGATGGGGAAAGAAAAAGAGATGGATGGATGGATGGATGGGGAGAGAGAGAAAGAAAGAAAGAAAGAAAGAAAGAAAGAAAGATGTTTCAAACATGGCTTATAAAAGGATGTCAGACTAGCTAAATAATATGCAGATGCTAGAAAATAGTCGAGACAGGCAGACGGATGATGCATGTGGATGGACGGATGGAGGGAGAGACAGACAGAGGATGGATGGATGGATATGCTAAACATCTTTTCATTTAGAAAAGTGAATTTTATTTATCATAGCATTCAGCTAATCCTTCCAGGTTTCAATGGATAACTTACTTGATTCTCTATTTTGTTTGCTTGTTTATTTGGGGTTTTCTTGGCTCTCTGGCTGTTCAAAACTTATTTAGAAACACATTATTCTGTTACTAATTATGTTATTCATCATCCCCCCGACCTCCCCCAAAAAGTTTTAACTTATTTTTTTTTTCTAGACGCCAGACTGCCCAGCCTAATAAATAACAGACAGAAACTGCCTTCCACAAACCCCTTACAGTAAAATGTTTCAATGGGACACGTTTTTCAATATTTTCAACCCCACATACTTTAACATTTATTTTTAACGTACAATTTTTTAAATTTATATATATATATATATAATTTCA
The DNA here is from genome assembly GCA_003113815.1 of Sphenodon punctatus. NCBI lineage: Eukaryota > Metazoa > Chordata > Lepidosauria > Sphenodontia > Sphenodontidae > Sphenodon > Sphenodon punctatus. The sequence goes on from QEPC01014804.1 coordinate 451,577, forward strand.
ATGGGACTTGCCAAAGTAAGTGGCTTGTGGATCGTGGCCATAATTAATATAGTTAAGATGATACTTTTTATCAGACCAATTTCTGTAGGTGAGCACAGGCAACTTTCAGAGTCCCATGTATTTCTCCAGCCAGGTATAACTCATGTAACCTGGTCTGTGAAACCTGAAAGCTGTTATATTTTCAAAGACAATTTGTTCCTGTTACAGGTATCGCCTTTCTCACTTTGTCTATATTATCTTTATTGCACAGGACTACCATGGCAATCACATGCTAAATAATCAATATAGCAATCAAAACCAACAGTCTAAATTTGTAGTAGAAGAAAATGATGTTTAAGGTCTACTTAGGGAATTAATGGTTACTTGATAGACTCCCCCTCCCCTTCATACACAAAGGCCACTTATACTGTTCCCAAGGTCAACAATAAAGAAATACACTGGTGTGGTTATCGGGGAATGGGACGGAGCAGTTGTGAGCTGGGGATTAATGGGTCCAGCTGGGCCAGCTCTTCTCTCCTGCCTCAGCTTGGTGGTGACTTGGGGTAATTTCAGACGTGACTGGCCCAGAGGCCCACCATGCTGAACCCCGGACCGGGATCACTCTCAGATCCCGGTCCATGATGAAGCCAGCCGTCCTTCGGACGCGCCAGCTCCATCACTGTGGGGAATCGGGGAGGTGGCAGGGCTGTGCGGCGCAACGTGCGGCTGAACAGCCCCGCCCTCCCCCCCCCCCTCGCCCCCCAGGAGATGGGTGGGTGCAGAGGCCAAGCCCGTGTCCCGGGCCCGCCCCAGTGCTGTACCCCGCACTCGCACCTTGGGGGGGGGACTCCCCCCCCCCCGCACTCCCTCGCCCGCCCGCCCGCCCACGGGGAGACGGGCGGGCGTAGTAGCCAATGGGGCAGCTGCACCCGATTCCATACCGTGGTTTGGGGTGCGATTCCGGACTGGGGCAAGGTAACTGATGTTACTTTTGCCCCTTTCTGGATCGTGGCCAAGCTAACCACGGTTCTCGGCCTCCAGCCAGCTGGAGTGATTCACTGTGGTGAACATCTGGCGGGGGTCAAACAGACATTCACAGGAATGCCGTCACCACAAGGGATCCACTGTGATCCACTGTGTGAAAGGCATTTTCGTAACATCTGCAATTACCCTTGGACCTGTCAGCCAGGGCATTATTAGACACACACTATTTTCACCCGGACATAAGAGTCTAGGTTCATCAAACTCCTGCAAGGGGGAGTTTAGGCACCTGCCCTCCCTCACCCGACCACCACCAAAGTCATCCTGGTGCCGTTGCAAAGAGCAGTGTGGTTTTGAGAAGTGGACTTGGTACCACTTCTCAAAACATGCGGGAGTTGTCAGTGCTCCTGTTTTCAGTGGTGCCAGACAGTAAACAAAAGAATTGCTTCTATTTAAACAACAAATGTTCAAAATAATAATAATAACACTGTACTACCCATAATAACCCATGTACTACCCATTCACCTGCACCCCTAGCCCCTCCCACCTGCATCCCCCACTCCAGCTCTTCCCATTCACCTGCACCCCTAGCCCCTCCCACCTGCATCCCCCACTCCAGCTCTTCCCATTCACCTGCACCCCTAGCCCCTCCCACCTGCATCCCCCACTCCAGCTCTTCCCATTCACCTGCACCCCTAGCCCCTCCCACCTGCATCCCCCACTCCAGCTCTTCCCATTCACCTGCACCCCTAGCCCCTCCCACCTGCATCCCCCACTCCAGCTCTTCCCATTCACCTGCACCCCTAGCCCCTCCCACCTGCATCCCCCACTCCAGCTCTTCCCATTCACCTGCACCCCTAGCCCCTCCCACCTGCATCCCCCACTCCAGCTCTTCCCATTCACCTGCACCCCAACCTTCAACTGCCACCAGCCAACACTCTTGGACCCCAAGCTTCTTATAGCAGCAACCACCCAAGCAAGCCTTCCTGTGTCTGGGACTGAGCCTGACTGGGGCAGGAGGCAGAGAGAAGAGGTGATGGACAGAGTCCAGACCTAAGCAGTGGATTCAGCACAACCAGAAACAAGGTAGGGGCTGGTAATAGCAGCCCACACCCCTCAGCAAGTTAACATCATACTGGGAATTTCTAATTATTCTGTAAGCTGGTTTGTTTTTGATTATTTCTTTATGTTACTTCCAAGTCACCGGGGGGGGGGGGGGGGCATAATTGTGGGCTGAGCCCAGGCCCTTCTGAAGCCTTGCGACACCCCTGATAGAAATAAGATCTTCACAAATTGGGAATGATCCCAACCCCCCCACCCCCCCATGGATAATTGTGCACGGGACATAGTCCCAACAGTAAGGGTGCATGAGGTGTACATGTACTGTTTGCGCATCGTGCGTGGTTTGGGATCAGCCCATCAGCGAGGGGAAAGGAATGTGTCTCCTTTGAAAGGGTGGTGTACAGGATTCAGGTCCTAGTGCATACAATCTCCAGTACCACACACTTCCTGGTGACCATTAGCTGTAATGATTAATTATAGTGCTGAAACTCGGTATTCAAAATTATACAATTTTTACCAAGTATCTCAGTATTCAACTCGGTTTTACTGAGCACTGAGTAACCGAAAAATTCGGTACTCAATCCCATACTCAAACCAACCTACAGGGCTTTTCCTACCCCTATATACGGTGATTTGGTACTCGGACTGAATATTCAGAAAATGCTAAGTACTCTGTTTTATTTTGTCAAGTACTTTACCAAGTACCGACTAGTGAGTATTCGGAGCCAGTCCTCAGAAACTCAGAAATACTTGCAAATAAAATTTTTGCTATTCATTTCAGCCCTAATTAATTAACATGATTCAGTCAGTGATCTTGCACCTACCAGAGTTGTGGTGCTTATTTTCTGACCTTTTTAAAAACAGCTGAAGGCATGAGAATCTCCTAGAGCTGAAAGGGTATCCACAGATAATACCCTAATTTTTTAGTACCATGTTGGGTATTCAACAATCTACCCAATTACCAATTGGGTATCCAGATCCCCCCAAATTGGTACCAATTTACTGGTACCAGTACCAATTTTTAAGTTTTCCAGTTTCCAATCAGTAAATTGAGACAGAAAAATGAAAAGTCAAGATGGAAAATCAGGTGCAGAAGTCAACATTCCAGGACATTGGGTGCATGAATTGGGTCAATGTCAAGAACCTATTCATACCCAAAATTTCTAAGTCTATTCCAGTACCAGAAACTCAATGGGTCGAGCCATTTTTGCGGGTACTTGTTTCAGCTCTTGCTCTCTCTCAGCCATTCCTGTATTTTAAGACCTGAAGGAACTGTTGATCACCACTGCTTGTCTGACCCCAAAGTTTAGCATGGGCCATTTGATTTTTCTCCAATTTTAATGGGATACCAAACACTCTACAAATAATTGTGGTTGGCTAGAGAATATCTTTTAGAATGCTTCCTGGTCTTGATTCAGAGACTGCAAGACATGAAGATTCCACCCCATTGGCCATCTGTTTCAATCACTGTTCAACATTTGTTCCTTAGTTTTAATTCAGGCTTAATTTCCAGACATTAACTCTTGCACTGTCTTCCTCTACTAGACTGAATAAATTAAGTGCACAAGATTTTCTCACCATGACAGTCCTGAGACATTATAACAGGTGCGTAGCTATCATATATGATTCTGGTAGTCCATATACACCACCTACACATCTCTTCTAGCTATGCTGTCTTTTAGGGGTAGGAATTTCGTTTCAGATAGAACTGAAATTGTCCGGAAATGACCATTTCAGATTGATCCAAAATTTCAGATATTTTCAGTACCGGCATTTTGTGGGAGATTTTCACCCATTTATTTTGTTTCATTTTTTTCCCCATTGATTTTGTTTCTTCTCCTTTCTTTTTTTCTCATTGCAGTTTGTTTTGATTGACTTCAATGGGAGAAAAAATGAAAATCCAAAACCACAAGATCCAAAATTCAGAAAGAGCCCAAACCAAAAAAAACAAAATCGAAATTCTTCACATAGTCCCACCCCTACTATCTTCTGAAACAGGGGATCCCTTTCACCTTCTGCACAGCAGTAGGGATGGGCGAACAGAACAGAGTTCAGAAATTTGGTTCGGTTCGGTTTGGTTTGAAATTTGAGTTCAGAAATTCGGTTCGGTTTGGTTTGAAATTTGAGTTCGGAAATTCGGTTCGGTTCGGTTTGAAATTCGAGTTCGGTTCAGAAGTTTGGTTCGGTCGGCCGAACAGACGAAGTTCGGTCAAATTCCAAACTTCTGAACCAAGTTCGGCCATTCAAACCAGGTTTTTTGGTGTGTTGCCACTAGGGGTGGGCGAGCAGAATGGAATTTGGTTCGGTTCAGTTTGAAATTCAAGTTCGGTTCGGAAGTTCGGTTCAGTCGACCGAACAGACTGAGTTCAGTCGGAACTCAAAACTTCCAAACGGCGTTCACCCATCCCTATGCACAAGTGTCATCTGTCACCTACTAATCATCCTTCTAAGCTAAATAAATTGAGCTTCTTCCCACCTTCCCAACTCTTGAACAATGCTTGGGTAGCTCTTCTCCATCGATGCCCTACACTCAAATTTTTCAAACATCTTGCACTGGAACTAGATGCACTAGTCTAGCACCAATCCTGCTGGTAACACAGCTAGAGGTAAAATAGTGCAATGCTTGACCTGCTCAGAAAAAATCTCCTATCCCATATCCTTTCCCTTTAAAGGAGGGAGGCACTTCTTAAGTCAGCAGAAAGATGATGTCCTAACTGCAGTTAGCACATACATTTAGATAAAGCATCTATTGCGTCATGGCAGCATCTCCAGCCAAGTGCAGGAGAAAAAAAAATTATCTGCATCAGCATCATCATCCAGACAGGATTCAACGTGATGGAGCCTCTATTACAAACCAAAACATACCATTGCAATAGATGCCCTAATTAATGGAGAAATGCAAACGCCAGCAATATAGGCAGGGACGCTTGATGCTGTTACTGTTGCTGTTGTCTTGGCTTCCCATTTTTGTCCATGAAGCAAAACACTCAAGAAAACAAAGACTGATTTCAATGGATGTCGCCGGGCAACAGATTTCCTCAACGTTCATTATGAGTGAGTGTGAACTTCAATGACTGGGAGAAGCCAGATCCTACACCCTCAACAGGACGGTGTTTTACCGCTTGACTGTAGCTTTGGAAAATGACACCCTGATCGATATCGAAATTTTGGGGAATGGGTTGGACCTTGGTGAGCAGAACTTGACAGAGTTGGGTGAAGATTAAAAAAAAAAATACAAAAGAAAACAAATGGCTCTAACTATTAGAATGGCCTGTATATCTTCCATGTCCCTGTCATATCACTGACCAATAGAACTGTGCTGTGCAAATTTGGGATGATCTCGGGCTGACAAATCCTGCACCAAGCCGGGGGCTGGTCTCAAGGATCTTCATGGCTCTAGGAGCCATGTTTGTAGCTCTTCTACAACGCTTGTAGCTCTTCTCTACCCATTCCCTCCACTCCCGTTTTTCACCCATCTTGCACCGGAACTGGATGCACTAGTCTAGTCTGAAATTCTTCCTGGAGGCTTAATAGAAATTTCCCTCCCTGCAGGTTGTCCCTGTGGCCTCTTGTCCTGCTCTCCATCTTCTTTATGGGCCTCCTTTCAAATATTTGTATTCATCTTCCTTTCTCCAAGCTAAACAGAGAGAAAAGGGAGAGGATCAGTTTTATTTCCTCTGACACAGTTCTGAGATAGACACAGTTCTGAGATAGGTGTGAGCTTTCTATTTCACCCTGAAAAGATAGAGGGTGGTTGGGAATGGCCAGCAGGAGGGGATGGACACTGGATTGGTCTTTGGGGCATGCAGATGGGCTACAACGAGTGAGAAAATGGGGGCTCGGGGAGAAATAATTGTATCTTGCCATAGGTGTCGATTTCCCAAATCTCTTTTATCTTGGCCTCTGACTATTCATAAGCTCCAAGCGAAGTGATGAAGTTTGCAAAATCATCTAGTCTTCTTTGTGCAAATGCCATTAGCTCATGTGCTCTTTGGTTCATGCTGACGCCTACTCACTGGGCATCTTTAAATGTGACATTAAATAGTGTCTCTAACTGTGTTGGAATATTGACATGACAGCAATTGCACCCCATGTGCCCCATGTTTAGGCATGCACCCAATTACGGAGGCAACCGGTGTTCCCCCTCCCTACCTTTCCTCAGAATGCAAGTGCAGCCTTCAATGGATGGGATTTCTAAGCAGCTGTGAAAGCACTTTCTTCCGTGCTTTGTCTTGCAGAGTAATCCCCTTCGCCGCCAAAATGGTGGCGACGGGTAAATTGTCGCGTCCCCCGCCTTGAAGAGAGACACAGAGGAGCAGCCTGGCTTCGAGGCTCGTTAGAGAGCCTCGCTGCCTGAATGCTGGTTGCATGGCAACCGTCCTGAAATCGAGGCTGCGCAAGCGCGCCTCGTTGGATTTTGAGGGGCACGCCCCTTTTAGGAGGGGCGGACCCCTCTGTAGCCGCGTGGCGCGGCATTCCTCGTGCTNTATCGAGTGGAGTGTTTACTTCAACGTCTGGTTATCAGATCAATGGAGTACTGTGTTTTCTGGAGGGGATCAGAGTCCCCTCCAGAAAACACAGTACTCCATTGATCTGATAACCAGACGTTGAAGTAAACACTCCACTCGATATCTTTAAACATAACACTCCTGACGTGTTCGCGGGGAACACATGAATTGACATAGCAATGCAACTGTGTTCACATCCTGGGTTTACCGGGAGCCTAACACATGGACAAAACAAAGTTCAAACTGTTATGCTGCTTATACGCAATGCTCAAACAAGGGGCCATTGCCACCCGATCAACATTATGGAAAGATGCTCACTGATGCTTCAAGCTGATGGAGCTACCTGTCCATAAGATTCCAGACTAGTAAGTGACATCAGTTTGCGGCACCCACAGAGTGCAGGTTTAAAATCAGAAGCCACCTACTCGACAACATTTCCCTCTTTGGGGCTCTTGCAAAATTCTCTGGACCTGTTTTTTTGCTACCCATTCAAAGGGCTTCTCCAGAGAAAATAATATTGCCACCTCGAACTCTGCTGGTCATTTCTAACAGAAGAATTTCAGTTGCCGTTAAATTTCAGTTCCCTTCATCCCTGCAATGATATTTTCCCCATTTTGGCTGGTGTAGGGAGAATGCCACTGTTCATGACACCAGGTGTTTGGAATTTGAATCCTTAGAGAGTACAAACCTGAGAACCTGGAACCTTCCATTCAGAGAGACAGCATCGTCCAGTGGATACAGCACCCAGTTTTTAATCCTGGTTCTGCAACTGACTTCTTGTGGGTCCTTGTCTAAGGGACTTTGCATCGTTTTATTTCTCTCTTGAGCTGAGAAGAGCATAGTAGACTCTTTTTGAGCTTGCGTTCTGTAGTCTAATTGGAAAGTGGGCATGGAATGTATCATGGAAAGTGAGAGAAAGGGAACATATATTAACCCCCTCTGTTTGGGCTAAGTTAGGAAGAATTCCCCAAATGACAGGGGCCTCCACCCACTGATAGTTATTGGGTCTTCAGCCATTTTGGAAATCTCCTCCATTCCCTCAGTTCCCCCACTGTGAGATGGCAAAGTTATAGAAGCAACAGCAATGGAGGTGTGAGAAACAAAAAGGGGAAGGGGGAGGCATTTTCCAGGGTGGAGCAGCCAGAGAGGGGTGGACCAGGATGGTCCAGCAACAGAATCTAAAATGTGGGCCAGAAGGGGGAGCCCAGTTATGTCTAGACAGGAGCCTCCCCAGCTCTTCCATTTGCTCTTGCTTCACACCTGCAGGGGTCCTGACTTGGGAATAGGCCTGAAACTTTGTTTCCGGACAGATTCGGTTTGATCATTCTGGTAAAAATCAGAACCAAAAGATCATTCTGATTTTCATTCACTTAGAAAGATGGGGGGGGGGGAATCATCTTTCTTGTGCGTATGCAAAATGACACCGGGTGTAGTGAGCATGCACAAAACAGTAGCGGACGTATGCGAAATGGCAGCGCCATGACAGCCACCACCGCGTGACGCATGTGCAGCATGCCTCGCCCCACCTTACTCACGCGAAAATCATTCAACCGGAATTCCGATTGAAATGTTGACAGCTGTTCTGTTTTCATAGAACTGGTCAACGAAAACAGAAGGGCTGTTTTGAACCAGCCCTACTTGGGAATTCATATGCTGTGGCCATCGCATGCAGACGGAAAGCCCCAATGCAGAAATAATGCGGGATGACAAGAAAGCTGACCAATGCAGTCATTCCTGGCTAGGTTTCAGTGAGCATCATTTTTTAAAATTGCTTCATATATTACTAAGAAATTGTTGCTAGGAAGAAAAAATATATCTAGGCCACATTCAATTTCACACGAGTATCTTCCACTTTTTAAATTTTCTGCAAGCGAGAGCAATTGTGCTTTATAGTTTCTCATAGATTGCTTTCCCTGCCTTCACATTTGCCTCAGGGATTGCCCCTGCTGCTGGTAGCAATCCCATGATGCTGTGAAGCTGGCTCATGGCTCTGTGAGGCTGGCAGCTGAAGGTGGGATGTGCTCGTTCCCACATTATGAAAAAAAAGTGCAAGAAGGAAACAGCACGATTGTTAAACTTGGATTGAACCCTCACACCTGTGGGTCATTTGCTGAGGCCTCTCGTGACCTAATCTATTCACATTATAAACAACAACAACAAAAGGGCAGGGAGGCGGTGTGGCTGTTATTTTTAAGGACACCTGGTCTATGAGGAGGCATTCAGTGCAGACTATCTTGGGCATGGAGGGTATCCATCTGGTGATTGATTTGGCTTGGAGACAGATTGGGGCTGCTGCTGATATACCGCGCACCTACCTCTCCGGCAGCATCCCTACACGCTCTAGCTGAATTGGTGTTGGAGGTGGTCTTGCGATCTCCAAGGACTCTAGTCCTGGGGGATTTCAATATTCATGCCTACGCCAATCTTGGGGGAGCGGAGCGTGAGTTCATGGCCGTCATGACAACCATGCGACTGTCTCAGAGGGTTGTGGGCCCGACACATGATGGAGGGCATACCCTTGACATGATATTCTGCACTGGCCTTGAGGCGGGTGATACGGTGGTGGGGGATGTATCAACTATGCCCTTGTCATGGACGGAACATTATCTCCTCCAGGCTGGTCTCCTGGTGCATGTCTGCCCCCGGAAAGGTGTAGAACCAGTTCAGTTGGTTCACCCCCCGAGACTAATGGAACCAGAAAGATTCCAAATTCCCATGGGGAATTACCTCCCGATCTCGATGACCATTCGCTCAAGGACCTTGTTGCCTTGTGGAATACGTTGTTGACTGAGGCCATTGGCTGAACAACTCCCAGACGTCCACTTCCGGATTGCAATGATGCAGGTCCCCTTGGTTCACAGAGGAACTGCACCAGATGAAGCAGGGGGGTCAGTGGTTGGAGCGACGGTGGTGCCGTACTCGGGCTGAAGCTGACCGATTGCAGCATAAAGCTAGTTTAAAAGCTTATGCGGTGGCTGTGCAGACAGCAAAGAAAGAGTTCTTTGCTACTCTCATAGCATCCATGAATTCGCGTCCAGCAGATTTTTTCCGGGTGGTGCAGAGGCTGGTCAGTCCGGCCTCCCTCCGCCTGCAACTGGAATTTTCCAGTGCCCGCTGTGACATGATTGTTGACTTTTTCATGGATAAAATCGCTCTGATTCACCATGATTTCAATGCCACATATATAACAGTGGGTGAACCTGAGACAGTAGAGTGAACCTGACAGTGGGTGAACCTGAGACAGTAGAGTGAACCTGACAGTGGGTGAACCTGAGACAGTAGCCTTGTCTGTTTTTATGGGATCAATTTCAGTGGGTGTCGCCCTCTGCTGCAGCAAATGTCCTTAGGGTGGTTAGGATCACTTGTTGTGAATTAGATCCATGCTCATCTGTCTGGTCAAGGCCTGCCGGGAGACACTAGGGTCGTTGGTGGAGGGGGTTGTCAGTGCCTCCCTTAAGGAGGGCAGAGTGCCGAGCTGCCTCAAAGAGGTGGTGTTGCGGCCTCTGCTCAAGAAACCATCTCTTGACATTGACTCCCCTGCCAGTTATTGGTCAGTCTCTAACCTTCCCTTTTTAGGGAAGATTATTGAATGGGTGGTGGCTCGACAGTTTCAGGGGCATCTGGATTGGGTCAGTTCTCTTGATCCTTCACAGTCTGGGTTTGGCCAATTACATGTAGTGCGACGGCTGCGGCCATACGTCTCGGACTCCGGTCTGGCCACCATCATCCAAGCCTTTATTACCTCTACAATTAGACTACTGTAACGCACTCTACATGGGGTTGCCCTTGGGGACGGTCCAGAGGTTACAGCTGGTGCAGAATGCAGAGGCCCGTCTCTTAACGGGGACAGGTCATCACGAGCACATTACACCAGTGCTCCATTCTCTGCACTGGCTGCCTATTATCTTCCGGACCCAATTCAAGGTGTTGACAATGACCTATAAAGCCCTAAACAGTCTGGGCCCTGCTTTCCTGTGGGACCACCTCAGGCCCTGGGTCGCATTGCGGCCCCGGCGGTCGGCTGGGGACACTTGACTCAAAGTCCCCCGGGTTTCCCAGGTGGCAACAATGGGGAGGGAATTCTTGGTTGCTGCTCCCAGGTGGTGGAATTAACTCCCGATGGAGGCCCGCTTACCCCCAAATCTCCCCTCTTTCCGAAGACAGTGTAAGACCTAGCTGTTCCGCTGGGGGTTAAGGGAGGGAGGGATTGGTGCTGCCCTTTTAGTGTATTTTTAGTATATTTTTAGTATTTTAAAGGAATTTTAAAATGTAAATTGTTTACTGCATGTGAGCCACCCCGAGCTGCTCTGTGAACAGGAGGGCTGCAGAATAAAAGAAAACTGAAATAAATAAATAAATAAATTTTAAAAACCAGGGGGAAACTGATTTGGCATTTTTTACATCTCTTGAGAATGCCTCCCTAGAGCTGAAAGGAACAGCTAATTTGGTAACCAGAGAGAGTGAGACCAATATTCTGGATAGTTAGAATGGATAGCGGTTAACCAGTTGCTAAGTGAATACTGGGATAGTTTGCTGACAGTTTGAAATACCAGGTAAAATGAGAACAGGTCTGGGGGCGGGACAGGTTGGGATTGAACAGGAAAGGATTATGGGAAAATGTAATAAACCAAGTAACTGCATAACAAACCGGGAAATGGCAAAGCAACAACATGGCAAATAATGAAAATTGGTAATATTGTTAAATCGGCAATGTTGATAAATTTGTTAAATTGCCAGTTACTGTTCAGTGACAGATCAGTAACCAGTCAACAAGGGCGGAAACTTCAGGCGGGCTGAAGGGCTCCAGCCCCTCCCCCCACCCAAGAGATTCTATGGGGGAACTGAGCTCCTCCTGAGCAGGATTTAATTAAAATTAAAATTATATGTATATGTTGGCCAAAAATGTTGTGGTAGTTGTTTCATTTTGATTAATATTGTGTGTTAGTGAAATTCCTTTTTCACCATGGTGGTTGTGCCTGTGCATTTAGTGGCTCATATATCACTAACTACTAGTAATTGGATAAGCACCTTCTTTAAAGTGTCCTGTGCTTCTGAACAGACTAATAGTGGAGTATCATATAATTCATCTTTGTAACACCATACGTAAATGGGATTATTAAATGCCAAGAAAGCAGTAGTACCTTGAATTGCCAACAAATTACTGGGTATAGTTGTATTATTTTTAACATCCCAATCCAGAGCCAAATAGTTGTAAAAGAAAAGGTTTTGTGGTTTTTATAAGTGTGTGGGGCTGAGGTAAACCCTAAACATTTACTGTTGGTGCAGGCTGACTAGAAAGAGAGTGACCCCATCACATAGATGTTGAGTTTGGCTCTCCCCCCTGCATTTGGCTGCACCCCTTGGACAGGATTGGTTCTGTTTAGAGCTGCAATGAGTACCCACAAAAACAGGTATACCCATCAAAGGTCCAGTACCCAAACTGACTCCGAAATATCGGGTACTAATCAGTGCCCAGTTATGGCCTAAATCAGGTAGCAAATGTCCTGGAATATCAACTTTCACTCTCAGTATATAGGTAGGTACCCGATTGGTGACCAGGTAGCCCATCAAATGCCTGACATGGTACTAAAAAATGTGGGCATGACCCGTAGGTACAAAATTAGGTGCTGGTTTACTGATATGTGCATGGATAACCAGATCAACTCTAAGTTGGACAGAACAATTTCAAGGGCTTCTCTGTTGCAATCTATGTCTGCCCTTGTTTGCTCCCTGCTCACTTACTCTCTGATTGTTAGGGGTGTGCATGTCATTACAATAATGATAATGAAAATTGTCATTTTCACTGTTATTGCAATAAAGAAAATCACAATAATAATACCAAAAATAGAAACAAAAACAACATTTTGTTTTTGAAATAAAGGGAAAAAACTGAAAAGCATATTCCTGGCTATACCTTTTTTATTTCTTATTCAATTCTGATTAATATTGTTACCCCCGTTGGAGGGCGCTATGTGTACCAAATTTCAAAATTATTAGATAACGGGTACCGATTGTAGAATCAATTGAATGTTGTGATTTTAAGAAAAGCTCCATACACATTCCTGGTTACAACATCTTTATCATCCATTCAATTTTCATGGAACCTGTGAATATTATGTCACTCCACAAGCTTAACACTCCTGCCAATTTTCAGAAAGATTGGATAAAGGATCCTGATGGTATAAGACATTAACTTGAAAATACATTTCCAGCTGTAATATTTGTATATTCCATCCTGTTTACAAAATATTTGGCAGGAATGTATCACATTCCTTCCCTGTCATCTCTTCCAAACTACAGGACAATTTGTTAAAGGTACCCAATTTTATAAGCAGTTGATCTTGTCCCTGTGAAGACCATTATTCAGATAAATAGCAGCACATGCAGTGACAGTCAGAGGCAGGCACCTGGCATGGCAGGGGGAGAGAGACTGTAGGAGGGAGGATGTGGAGCAACCCAAAAGACTGAAAGACACATTCACTAGACAATTACTGCATGCTTCCAGCTTTACAGGATGAATCGGTAGTGGCATCGAGGCGGGCAAAGGGGGCAGCCGTCAGCCAGGCATCAAAGGGACATAACTGGGACTTTGGGGATAGAATCCCAGAAATCAGGAGGCATAGTTTACACATCCAGACTGGCCAATTCAATTATCATCACAATCACATCCTGCAGCACTGTGACAGAGGACATAAGAGAATCTCTATTGGCTCTTTCCTAAACAGATACTTCTGACTTCCCAGTAAAAAGTGGGGGAGAGATGTTGAGACGGTCACAGTACAGAATGAGGCTATTTGTTTGACATTTCTGCTGGACAATTGGCATCACAAACCGATCTTATACCACAGTGACACGTAAGAGAATCCCTGGCATAGGCTCCTTCTCTGCATATTCTGTGCAGGCATATAAAATTGGGACCCTTTATCACATCTTTATTTGGCAGAGATGACCATGAAAGTGTGACATACAGCCCTGCCAAATTTCATGTACACGTTGCACTACAAATATGTTAGTCAGACATACATGTATATGTTAATTACTTATACCACCAGGACCCTTTATCCAATCCTTCTGAAAGTTGGCAGAGATAGTAAATATGGGAAGGGGTATAAATGTGCCAAGTTTCATCTACATTAAGTGTGAGGCAAAGACGTTACAGCTATGAATGTATATGAAGATTTTTGCAAAATAAAATCATTCAACTGTTTCTAAAATTGGATTCCTTTATCCAATCCTTTTGGAATGTGGTACACATAATGCCTTCCATTGGAGGTATAGTCACCCCAAGGTTCAGCCAAATATAATGAAAAACAAAAAGGTTACAGCCAAAAATGTGTTTTACATTGAAACCAATTGAAAACAAAACAAAAATGAAAATGACAATTCGATATTTATGAAAATGAAAATGACAGATTTAAATAATGAAAATGAAAAATGAAAATGACATGAGCCCCTGGTGCACATCTCTACCAACTGGTCCTGTCATCTCTGCTTCCTGCCTGCCCATCCCTGTACCTCACTTTAGCCTTTTGTTTGTCGATCTGCACGCCACAGTCCTCACCCTCAGCCTTCCTGAAGCCCACAACCACTTCCTGAGATGAATGTCCTGGTCCTGACCTCCCAACGTGTTTCTTGGCTCTGCACTCAAAATCGTCCCTCGGCAAATTTCTTTGGCTCTGTGTAAGGTAGGGATGGGGAACCTTTTTTAAATTTCGCCCAAGCTCCGAGAGCCACATAGAAGATTATTCATTAATTTATTTATTTAAGTGCATAAACAAAGGTCATTACACTGAAAACATAGACACAACCAAAAACAGACACACAAACATGACTGATTATCAAAATCCAGACATAATAAAAAGGAAACTATCAGTGAGATCAGGGATCATAATAACATAAATCCTCCCACCCATTCACGTAGAAGATGTGGGTGAAGTGACTGAGGGATGTACTAAGGAAGAGGAGGACCCTGATCATGAGCTATACCAAGGGTGGGCCAACTTTTCTCTCTCAGAAACCACTTTGAAAATTAGTATAAGCTCCAAGGGCTACATAGAAGTTGTGGTGGAGGTTGAGATGTTGAGGCCTTTTAATTGAGCACTGTACAGTGGAAGTCCTAAGTTCAGGGCTGTTGGGTGGTGTCCCACACATGCCCTGCGCTGGGTGCTGCTTCCACTTGGGCTTCAGGTCTTTTTAAACTGAGTAAAAAAACCATTCAGGGCTGGCAACGGTGCGGCACTTTAGTGGCCATGGCTGCGTCACCGTCACTTTTCCTCCTGGCTGGCTCCCCGGCCCCGCCTCTCTGCTGAGCGGCACACAGCACTCACCCCTGCTGCTGCTTTCTCTGCTGCCGCTGCTGCTGAACACTGGAGAATCCGCTGGACTGGGCTGGGTTGTCGCTCGGTGATGACATCAGCACCAGTAAACTGTGTTTCTCTTCCCTCCCTTCACAGAGTCCATGGTGTTTCCTCAGCCAGCGGCAGCAACAGGCTTTCCCCAGGCCCCAGCTGCTTGTTGTTGTTGCTGCTGCCTGCGCATGCACAACTCTGGCAAGAGGCAGCAGCCATTGTGTGTGCACAGGGCAGCACACCAGCATGGGAAGCCAGAGGGGAGACACAAGGAGAGTAACCGATGAAGTAACATGGTGCACCTATGCGGAGTGGGGCCCTAAGGATGAGGGGGCTGAGTGAAAGGCAGAGACTGAGTGTGTGCAAGAGGGCAATGGTATTTTCAACCAGATTTTTCCCCTCTTGCACATGCTCATGTTTGGTTTGGGGTCAGGCACTGAGGAGGGGCTGGGGAGCTTGCCGTGGATTCCTATGAAGGAATCCAGCAAGTAAAATCAAGTTTGGGGGCAATGGAGCTATCGCCTTGACCAATTAGGAGACCAAAATGGCTGGGGGTGGGCACTGGGGGGAGCCAGAGCTTATTTAAGAGCAGAACAGCAGCTTGCAGCTGCCTCCAATTGGTTACATTTCCCCTTTCTGGTGCTTGAGGAGCTGAGGTTTCATCAGGCCAGGTAAGAGAAGGGCTTCTTTTAATTGAATCCCTTTTTGGTGGGGTAGGTAGGTACTAATCCTACCTGATTTCTCTTTTGGTGCCCCTACAGTTAACTAACAATTGTTTATTGGGAGTGTAGAAATGTATGGTTTGATTTTTAACCCCAGTTGTTTAGTGGCAGAAAACATACATGGTTTGCACAGGTTTTAATCCCTGCTCAGGATGCAGCAGGGTGGCATGCTTCATGCTTGATGTAAACAATTCTGTGTTAATTTCAGTAGTTTAGAGGGAGAAAACATGCATTGATTTCCATTCTTGCTCAGCATGCAGTGGGGTGGCATGCTGGCTTTCGCTCTTTTTGTGCAGAGACTTGCGTTCTGGTTCCGATGGTGTCTTTTTACTTTTGTTAGATGACTTTGGGGTTTTCTTATTTGCTTTAAAATGACAGGTTCTGGGTTTTGTTTTTTTAAAAAGAGTGTTTGCCTTTTTCAATGTTGTTGCCAACTCATGATTTAGGCCCTTTTTACACAGATGCTCTAACACCCATAAAACGGGTGTTATATTTTATTATACATGTTGCAGGGCACCACTGCAGCCAATCACCAGTGGCGTCCATTGCTCCGTGGGTGAGTGTGGGTGGAGAAGGGTGTTGGCCGGGAGCAAACACTCACCAACACCCACCGAAAGTGGCCTTTACACAGACGCCCCCACCCATCTCCACCCAGGGAAATGCTCCCCACCCACCGGCCAACACCCATCTCCACCCAGAGGAACTGGGTGGAGGCATCCTGTGTGGGGAATTTCCAGAGTTCGGAAATTCGGTTTGGTTCTGTTTGGTTTGAAATTAGAGTTCGGAAATTCGGTTGGGTTGGGTTTGAAATTCGAGTTCGGTTCGGAAGTTCGGTTCGGTCAACCGAACAAACCAAGTTCGGTCGAATTCCGGACTTCCGAACCAAGTTCAGCCATTCAAAACCAGGTTTTTTGGTGTGTGTTGCCACTAGGGATGAGCAAACAGAACGGAGTTCAGAAATTCGGTTCGGTTCGAAATTCGAGTTCAGTTCGGAAGTTCGGTTCCATCGACCGAACAGACCAAGTTCGGTCTGAACTCCGAACTTCCGAACCGCATTCGCCCATCCCTAGTGCACAGGGCCCATGGTGATTGGCTGCAGTGGTGCCCTGCAACATGTATAATAAAATGTAACGCCCATTTTATGGGTGTTAGAGCGTCTGTGTAAAAAGAGCCTTAGTCGTGAGGCTCATGATTGTGAGGGTGCTGAAAGTCCATAAGTGACAAAGACATAAGCCTGAGATTTCTGGCTTTCACTATGAAAGCAAATTTTCGTAGTTGTGGAGAGTTGCTTTAAAACATGACTGCAGTGTGTGGCTGAGAAACTCAAGGCAAACGGAATGAACCCCAGGTTAATTACTGCTTTAAACTCTGAGTCTGGCTTGTTAGTTGGTTTGCTTGAAAAAATAGCAACTCATGCATGATATACCTTTTTGTACAGTCGTTCTGGCTCAGATGATGTATTTTTACTTTTGGAAGCTGTTGCTGAGTGCATGCAAGCTTGTCAATCATATTGAAATCATTGAAATTTCACAATCATGTAAGTGTGAAATTGAATGATGGCCTGGCCTCCCGTTGGGCTACCTCCACCAAACGTTAGGCTGACTCTGCCTACCATCAGCGCCACCTACTGTTGGACTGGCCCTGCCCACTGCCCCACCAGCCATCACTGGTACTGTAACTAAACTTCACGGGAAGAGAGAGAGCTGGAATGTGGGACTAGTTTTGAAGGAGGTTTGGAATATGTTGTGTGAGGACTCGTTATACAAGTCCCATATGTCGACACTCTGGCTTGTGTCTTAATTGGCACTAAAAGGACTACTTTCAAAAACAGGTATAGCCATTGGAATTACGGTACCCAATACCCAAGAAACAAGTACTTGCAAAAACATGTATAATACCCATTGGAATTGCTGTACCCAATTCTACCCCACAACATCAGGTACTAATAGGTACCTAGTTAGTGCCTGACATGCTAACCAATGCACTAATTTACCAACTTCCGATACTAAATTTCCAGTTTTCCAGTACCAAACTGAGGCCACTTTCATACCTTCCCCCTCCCCACGCATATTCTGACTACGGGAGGAAATGCACAGCCAGGATATGCATGGGGTGCCGCCGGTCTGAAAGCCTTCCCCCCACGCGCGCACGGTTTTGCCGCCAAACATCCACAGAGATACAGAGCAGGGGGGGTGGAGGTCTGAAAGCAGCCTCAGTCTGTAAAAGAAACCAACACCACTATTTCATGTAATCAGGTGCCCGACTTGGTTTTCGAGTACCAATCCGGCACTGTTCGAATTGTGGATATTACCTGTACATAGCAAATATGCTACCTGTTTCAACACTGATTTCATGCTGCTATCCCTTAGACTGTCCCTTAGGCTTATCTGCCTGCTGGCATGCTTCTCAATGGTGCAGCCTACCTCATTAACCTAGTTTGATTGCCTGACTTGCCATTAGTTCTAAATCTGCCTGATCTGTTCATAGTCCCAGTTCTGCCAAAACCATTCATGACCCGGAGCATTACAGACATTTTCTTAGAGTGACAGTTCTCCACTGGTTCCAGCTACTACCTCTCCTACTTGAAGTCAAGACATTTCTGCGATAGACAATTGGAGGTGTTTATGCAAAGTGATGTGGTGTGGGATTGCTGTGATTACCACATGAAATCTCTTGGCCAAAATCCAATGACAACATTTTTTTCTCTGTAGAGTTTATTGAGATGCAAATGACTGTACACCAGAGAAAAAGAACTTCTACCACAGTGAAGCAGACGGACAAAAAGAGGTTGAATAGCGACTGCATGACGGGGGGGGCGGGGAGGGGAGCACACCTAGTTGCAAATGTTTTTACAGTTTCTTTTGAAGAACAGTCAGCCAGCAAAACAGTTCAGCAGAATGGAATTTCTCCATGGTTGAGAATGCTTTTGTTTCGGTAAAGCTCTGATTCAAGAAAACACTTGCAAAGTGCTTAACTATATTCTTCCTCAAAAATATTAAATTAAAGCCCACTTTTATCATTAACTATATGCTTAAGTATTCTCCTGAATCAGGGTAAAAGAAACTGAGCGGGTCAAAATTTTATTTGTCTCCCACTAGCCCCCCATGAAATTTTTTTAAAATAGAATAACTATCCATGTCTTATTGCCTCTGGGGACATGCTTTTTGTCCAGATTACAGAGGTGTCTGGATATGAGGTAGTCAAGAATCATGTCCAGAAAAAAAGGACATATAGCATGTCTGTAATAAAAAAGAACTTAAATATGGACTGTCCAGATACAGGAGATTATACTGGATTTGGGATGGAAATATTTGACATTTTTCAAATATTTTCATGGTTTCCAAAGCTGAAATAATGAGTTGGTGAATTTTTAAAAATCGTAGTCGGAGGTTAAAAAAAAATCTCCCCAATAGAATCTCCCCACCTCCACCCACCCATCTCCACGCACCTCCACCCACGGAGCCCTCTGGAAAACCAGAGGAGGTTCCGTGGGTGGAGAAGGGTGGAAGTGGGTGGGTGGGTGTCCGTGCAAACAGACACACACACACCCACTGCGGCAAAACACCCATTCCACCACCCATCTCTGTCCATGTAAAAAAGGGCCTATGTGAAACTGTCAATAGGAACTTTAGAGAATGGACACGTTTTGACAGAACACCAAAGTATTCCATAAAATGTTTCATTGTGGGGAGGGGGGGGGTTATTTTAAAAATGTATAAAATATTTTAATATACTAAGGACACAACCTTCAAAGTAGTTATTGCACTGAAATAAATGAGAGATCTCCAAATTAAGGGGCTTGAAGATTGTGACCTAAATATATAGGATTTGTTGTATGAGCAAAGGACATTTTCTTAATATACATTCCAATGTTCTGCTCTTGCACAGGAAAATATCGTTAATTTGAGTACAAATTTGTTGCTTGTTTGCTGGCTGACTCACCAATGTCTGTGGAATTATTAAGGCAAGCATGAAACTTACTACGGATGTTAAACTTTATTATCCAGCCAGTTGCCTCTCATTAATTAATTTGCAGTTGAGCTTATGAAGGCTACGGTATCTGGTTTAAAACAGAAAGGAATGGTAGGCATCGTCAACTAGTCGGTGGCATCGGACAGCTGACCTATTTCGGAAATGATAAGTGTTGAGATAAAGGAACAGAGCGTGTTTCTCAGTTGGATACCAGGGTTGGGTTGAGGGGTTGGGCTATGATGATACAAGATGCTTCTTTCATTCTAGGACATAAATGACATTCTTCCACTGCCTACACTCCTCTACTTGACCTCACTGACGTTGAGGATGTGGTGGTTTTCTTCACAATGGTGCCGCCAGAGCCATAGCTCCCACCAGAGCCAAATCCTCCTCCGTAGCCGAATCCCCCTCCAGAGTATCCTCCGCCTAAGCTGCACATGCCTCTTCCACTTCCCGAACCGAATCCTCCTCCTCCTCCTCCTCCAATGCACATTCCGCCTCCCAGGCCACTTCCAACGCCGGAAGTGGTGCTGCCACCCACCACAGCTGTAAAGAAAAACCAAAACACATGGTTACCAGAACTGGATCCAGGGAAGTTGGTGCCCTGTGCAATATAGTTGAGGACACTCCCCCCACCCCTACTATCCTAGGAATTAAGCAGCTGTTAAAGAACTCCCAACTGAGTTAATCGTCTTTTGAGGGACTGCACTTTTACTTAAATAAACTTAATGCTCAAGCTACTTACAGATGCTCATGGCACTCGGGCACTCTCCAGACATCCTGTTAGGAAAAGAAAGGGAAATCAGGTAACTCATCCAGTTAACACTAAGGGAAACTGCTAGCTGTATATGACAGGTTTGCCCAGCTTACTCCCTGTGTGTGTGGGGGGGGGGGGGTGTTGGAGGTCTGTGACTCCGTTTCCTCCCCAGTGTAGCACCAGCACATAGAGTTGTTTTATTTAGTCTTTTCCACAATACCCCTGTTTACTAAATGGCTCCACTCAGGGTTCTTCCCAGCAGCAGACTCGGGCTATGCAAATCATATAAATAAATCATAAACAAGTCTCTAATCTACAACTGAAATTGGTAGTATCCACAAAAATGCATATAACTAGTTGAATTTCCAGTACCCAAATCGACCTGCAAATTTCGGGTACTAATTGATTGGTACCCAGTTAGAATCCAATTTGGGTGCCCGATGCCCAGAAATACCAGCATTCGGTTCCAGAATATCAACTTACGGTTCTGGAATATCGACTTCCAGTCTCAATTCTGGGGGGTTTTCTGTCTTGTTTTACTGATCAGCAAGCAGAAAATTTGGTAAATAAGTAATGGGAATTACCAATTTCTTGGATTGTTGGGTACCTGACCGCTGGTCAGGTAACCTGTCAGGTGCCCAACACAGTACTCAAAAATACCGGTATAACCCATGGGTACTAAATTAGGTATTCCTTTCAGATCTACACTAAACATAAAGCTTCCACAGCCCTTAGTCCAGGGATCCCCTCCAAGGCCCTTTTCTGACCTGTAGGCTAGGTTAGACTTCCCATTGACCTCCTTACCAGACCTCCCTGATGATCTCCACGCAGCTAGCCTCTCAGACCAGCCTTAAATACTGAGGGCTTCTGGTCACCTGACCAGCCCCAACCAACTGTGTTCCCAATTATCCCTAGCAATTCAATGTGGTCTGCTGAAGATTTTATCAAAGTTTCTGGAAGCCAGACAGTCAGGGCCATGGGCCTCTTGGAGCAGGTGCACCTAGGGTGCTCAGTTCACCGTGCTACACAGTGCTGCCAATTTTCTTGGCAAAGTGGACATTAATATTATATCCTAGTTGTTCTCAAGCTTTTTAAATCATTCCACCCCACCCTAACTTTCTCTGGTCTGTGGTAGTTGAAGCCACTCCCCATCACACAGACCCATACATGGCACCTTGCTCTTTTTCTCCCTCTGCAACATATCTCCTCCTTGTTCACTGACTCTCTCTTCCCCTTTGCTTCCTTCTCATTTTGAACATTCCCTCTAGCTAAGAGCACTTTTACACCTGCGGGAAAGAGTCACATTAGGAAGCCAGCACAGCAGACGCACGTGCAAATTAGCTGTGTCTTTGATGAGGTGTGAATGCCAACAGCCAGGTGATTTCCTCAGATAGGCATGTTTACAATGACAATTGACCCAAGCGGCAAGGTCCATCTCAGTCAATCATCATTGTACACATGTATATCAGAGGAAATCACCCGGCTGTCGACATTTGCACCTCATCAAAGATGCAGCTAATCTGCATGTGTGTCTGCTCTGTTGACTTCCTAAAGACCCTTTCCCACAGGTGTGAAAGTGCCCTCTGAGTGGAGCTAGGGGTTTACCAGCTGTGCTTCCTCCCACGCCCACACTCCTTCAGGAAAACCGCTCCCCTCTCCCCAGTCTAAGAACACATCCATCCCTATTGAATTTGCCCCCTTCAAATTAATTCTACCAAAGTAGATATAAAATGCTATTTGTTTCTTTCTTTGGTTACAGAAACAAATATCCGTTTGGGGTATTTCTATCTGTTATTTTGGTGAATGTGGTATTTGGTACTTCCCTTTGGCACTGTTGCACAACAGGGCTATTGAGCTACTAGTGTTCACTCAACAGATGTGTTGCGTACCAATCTGACACACAGCAGGGCATAAAACAGTGCCAAAATGAAACACTGAATTCAGAGGTGAAGGAAATAACCAGAACAAACCAAGTCTGAGGCCACCAGACAGACAAAGAGGCTGGACCCAACAAAGAGCCTGACCCCACCCTGGACCAGTTGGTACCCACTGGAATCAAGTTGGGCTTCTAGGTCAATGCACAAGATGGGAGGGGCATAGGGGAGATGTCCCCCTTATTCCCAAAAAGGAGGCTCCCTCTCAAATTTGGGGCTGCCACTAACGAGGTGGGTGTCCCAGAGCTGTGGGAGGGATCCCTGGTCAGGCAGCACAAGGAGGGAGATACCTGAAGGAGGAAAGCATAGGATAATAAAGAGGGCTGGGTAGGTGTGGCTGCATGGATTTGGGGAAAGGCATTTCCCCTGCCCAATAATTCTTGCTATACACATGGGTCAGTGGTCGAACCCAGATTTCCTGACTCCTAGTATAGTGCCTTATCCCCTGGTTCCCGATGCCGCTGATGGATAAAGCCGTGTGGTGGTGTAACTATTGACATCACAATAGCATTAATCCCATCTCTAGCTACAGGAGGGTCAATGGCATTTCTAGGAGAATTAAGAGTGATGCACACAATGTTTTCCAGCTGACATCTCAACAATCATCTCACCCACCTGCACTCCTCTCCTTCCAGCAGCTTCCGGTAGGTGGCGATTTCAATGTCCAGCGACAGCTTGACATTCATCAGCTCCTGGTACTCTCTCAAGAGGCGCGTCATCTCCTCCTTGGCCTTCTGCAGGGCATCCTCCAGCTCCTTCAGCTTGTCCTTGGCATCGATGAGGGCCCGCTCACCGCGTTCCTCAGCCTCTGCGATGGAGGCTTGCAGCTTCTCGCACTGCAAGGCAAGACAGGTGCCTGATGAACACACTGAGAGAAGGGCCAAGACATTGCCCGTAGCACTGAGACAGGACTTGATCATTCCTTGGGGCAACCACAGTTTAGACCTTGAGGCAAGATGCACATGAAAGGGAGTCGATGCCCTCTCTTTTTTCTCCTTGCATCAATAGTTCGATCAGAATTTTGTTCAGGAGGAGGAGGAGTCCCACCTGTAACTCTTCCCATCCTGCCTGTCCCCTCCTAACAGAGGCACAGATAGCTCAGAATGAACCCTAGTGCAGAAGATGGAATGGGGCCACCCTTCCAGTGGCAGAAGGCACAACAACACCAGGGAGCATGGGCTCTCCAGGTGATGTGTCCCCAATACAGCTGCACTGCCTATCTCTTGCCCAGCAGATAAGATTTTCCTGGCTCTTCTTTTTTCCTTCTCCTGTGAAGCTCTGGTTCCTCTCCAGGAAAAGCAGCATCATGAAGGAGAATACACACACCCGGCAGCTGGAGAATCCTTTGATTTCCTCTGCCCTTTGGCTTGGAGGTCTCACTCCCTGCTGTGACTGATTTTTACTCCCTTTACTCCCTTTCTGGGTGATTTCAGACGTTACGACGGGCCCCATTCACCACGGGCCATGGGGTGGTTCAGACCATGGCCTGGGGTGAAGGGGCGCGCCAACAGACGTGTGTCGCTTCACCCCGGGCTGCGGGAACCGGCGAACCACGGCCCGTGGTGAATGGGGCCCGCCGTAACGTCTTTTGCGGCACCGCGGGGGGCGGGGCTGCGTGGCGCAGCATGTTGCCACATGGCCCCTCCCCTTGCATTCCTCAATGGCCCTATCCCTGCCTGACAGGCAGCGAGAGCGGCCAATCCGGCCACACTTGCCACCACATTCGGGGTGGACTGGATTCCACCACCGACAGGGGTAAGTGAACAGAAGTTACGTTTCGTTCACCCCTGCCATGGTGGCCATTCACCACACTTCTGGACCCGCTCGCGTCCTGGGGTCCAGAAGTGTGGCGAATGCAAACGCGTTCCGCGTTTGACTGTGGTGAACGTCTGGCGGGTAGCAAACAGACGTTCATCTCAGTCAAACGCGGTCCGCGTTTGAGTGTGGTTTAGGCGTGGTGAATCTTGGATTCATCATGTCTGAAATCTCCCTCTTTCTCACTAAAATACCAACCAGTGAGAAGGAAGCGATCAGGAGTTTGTACCACTAGGGGTTGGGCTCCTGGGTGTTTATGGTTAATGTACAAGGAGTGTGCAGAAGGCACATCATTCATCTGCCAAAATAGCACCGGCAGCCTGCATGCGCGCCAGGGCCCCGGAGGCCATTTTGTGCATGCGCATGGATTTTTTTATTTTTTATTATTTAAATATATTTTTTAATTGTAATTTTTAATTTAAATTTTTATTATTTTTTTTTATTTTAATTGCTTTATTTTTAAAATTATTTTTAATAAATAAAACAAAAAACCATAAATGAATACATTTTGTTTGCTTATTCATTCCTTTTCATTACCTTCATTTTATTTTTTTATATTTTTATTTTAAAAATTTGATACCCCGCACCCATCCTGCCTCAGGCAGCGCAGGGTGGCTAAAAAAAAGTTTAACATATAATTACATAAAGCTTTCATTACCTTCATTTTTGCACTTAATTAAAATGATACGCATTGCACACTTCTATAATGTATCCCTGTCATCCCCGCTGGCTGTGTCACTGCCTTCTGAAAACGTTGCAAACCCATCACACAAAGTCATTTCTGCCTTTTCCGTGCGGAGGACCATATCAACAGTCCCCCTTGGTAATAGTAAGTAATAAGATTTATTGGCACAGGTTTCCACCATGGCCTTGGTGGTGGCCATAATGAAAGTAATGTACAGATGGTTATGGCAACACTGGGGTGAGAGGCATCCAGGTCATAGGCAGACATAACGGTTGGGGTGCAGGGACATGGTCAGGGCCAGAGGCAGGGATCAGAACAGGGAAAGTGGGAACAAGAATACGATGACAAGAACATGGAACAAAGGAGATGGAGACAAGGGCACGGATCAAGGAAAAGGCACCGGGAAGCAAGAGACAAGACAGAAGAAGCAGGAGATTCAAGTAGTGATGGGATCAGGAGCCATAAGTGGGGGGGGGGGGGGGGGGAAGTTCCACCCAGCTTCCTGGAACTACCAGTAAGTATAGTCTGGCTGGCAGCCAACCAGAAAGCTGGGAGGAGTGATGGGAGCTGAAAGTAGACAAGAGATGTAACATAGTTAGGGCAGGGCAGGGAGGCCTCTAGGAGGAGAGTGGTTGAATCCAAAGCTAACTGAGGCAGTGGGGCAGCAGGACTGACTGATGCTACAGAGCCCCTGGGGGCAAGGGTTCAAGGCTGGGTCCTGAGAACAAGTTTCAGGGCAATAGAGAATCTGGTCACTTAACTAGAAGAAGAGAATTTGCAGGACGTATTTTGTGAAATAGCCATCGGGCAACCCAGTGCCTTTAATTCTACCACAGAAAGTGCTACTATTTGCTACCGGATTCTTCTTGACAGTGGGGAAATTTGAGAGAAAGCAATCCTGGGCTTACTCTGAAAACCTCACCTGCTTCTTCACGTTCTCAATTTCAGCCCGTAGCCTCTGGATCATCCGGTTCATCTCCGAGATCTCAGCCTTGCTGTCTCGTAGGCTGTCTCCATGTTTCCCAGCTGTGGTCTGCAGCTCTTCAAACTAACATTTGGAAACAAGGTCACATGAGAGATAGTTGCCAGTTTTGTTATTTTGGTTGCACCATTTCGGCAACATTAGCACTATTGTACATGCACAATTGCCAAAAATGACATACCCAAAAAATACCACAATGACTAATAAATTGTACCAGAAGTTGATAAATGGACACTAAAATCGATAAATTGGATACCCCATTGGTCACTAATTGGGTAACGATTAGTGCCTAATGTTACTGGGTAAGGTACCATCGTTTCAGTGAGTATAAACCTGTTTTTGTGGGTACTTGTTTCTACTATAAATTTCCTTCATCTCTGCTCCCTTCCCCATAACATGTTCTTGCAGTGCTTGAGGGTAAGGGCGCAAGATTATAGAATCACAGAGCTAGAAGTAAACGCAGAGGCCATCTAGTCCATCCCCCTCTTCAGTGCAGGAAATACACAGCTACAGCAGCCCTGACAGATGGGCTGTCCAGCCTCTGTTTGAAATCCTACAGCGAAGGAGCGCCCACCACCGCCCTCGGCAGCCTGTTCCACTGTTGAATAGCTCTTACCGTTAGGAAGTTCTTCCTAATGTTTAGCCGAAATCTGCTTTCTAGTAATTTGAGCCCATGACAGCTAGGAGCCAAATCCAATTCCAGGAATTGGAAAAGGCCCAGGATGTTTCCCATATCTGAAGAACAAAACCAGGTCTGTTGCCTCTCCTCACAGGTGGCTTATCTGTTCTTCCCTGTGCCTAAACGCTGGT
Source organism: Sphenodon punctatus (assembly GCA_003113815.1). Classification (NCBI taxonomy): domain Eukaryota; kingdom Metazoa; phylum Chordata; class Lepidosauria; order Sphenodontia; family Sphenodontidae; genus Sphenodon; species Sphenodon punctatus. The sequence goes on from QEPC01014804.1 coordinate 478,132, forward strand.
GGCCATAGTCATCCAAGTATTGCACAGTTGGAAATGGCTCTACTGGGGGGACGGGCATCCAGGCCATGCGCATGCATTAGGTTTGGTGTGCAGGCAGACACAAGCATGTCCTGTGGTTACCCAGGTATACAACAAAATCTGAGGCTCCAGCTTGGCTGCAGCAGCCTCCCCTGCCTACGATCACTGGAAGGAACATCCCCAGCCTCTAGCAGCTCTCCACATGTCTGCTTGAGAAAGGGAAAGCATTTCAGGAACTTCAAAGCCACAACTGCCACATGTACGACGAGGGATGACACAAATCACTGCGGTGCCTTGGGGCTCATTGACCACAAATCCACAACTACTTCAGCACAGACATGTCCCTGGGGGGCCCCCCAGACATCTTCACATAGTATTTTTAGGCCTTTGTTCCTGCATCTGCAGAAGTAGAAAGCAAAGGTCCCATCGGGTCATCCCGCCTTTCCCTGCACTTCAGTTCCAAGCCCCTCACCTTGCTTTGGTACCAAGATTCCGCCTCAGTTCGGCTCCTCTGAGCAATGTCCTCATACTGAGCTTTGACTTCTGCAATGATGCTGCTCAGGTCCAGGTTTCGGTTGTTATCCATAGAGAGCACCACGGAGGTGTCAGAAACGGTCTGCTGCATCTGAGACAGCTCCTGCCAATCAGAAAGATGTTAACTTCCCAAACACATTTCCACTCCCTAGACATCCTTCTCTTCCCGCTACACAGGCGTCAAGCAACATTTCTTTGAGTCTCAGGGTAAACTCATAACATGGACCCCCAACCCATCCCATACAGCTAGTTCATAGTGTTCCCCATTCAGGCTGTCATTTTTTCCCCCATTTTTTCATTTCATCTTTCATTTATACCCCGCACTCTCCCAACCAAAGTCAGCTCGAGGCGGCTCACATCAATAATAAATACAATATTAGGGTTTTTATCCCACGCAGGGGAAACCCAACACCAAATACATCATCATACACAAGAAAACCCTCCCCTCCCATTTAACATTTCAATAATAATATCTAACCATATGCCTTACTAACCCATCCCAATACCCTTTCTACCAGTATCAAACCATCCTTCCTTCCATCCCCTGCTGCCACCAGGGGTAGTCCTGATGGAGGCAATTTTAGAAACAATTTAGCTAAATGCAAAATTCCACTAAAATGGTTACAACTGCAGCAGCTGTCCTTAAGGCTGGTCTCTATATGAAATGTCCACAATGGAGGAACTGATCAGTACTCCCATCCCTACCCCAGGATGGATCTGACCTTCTAACCCCATTCCCTGATGCCCCGGAGTGGTACTTACTGACCTTGGAAGGCTTGACTGAAGCACTGCTACTGCTGTGGGATTGGCTCCATCAAGCTCCCTCACCACAGCACACTCCCTACTTCCTGCTCTGGATTGTGCATGCTCAAAATGGTCTCCGGGGCCATTTTGAGCATGCACAAAATGGCCGCCTCCCTTAACCAAAAGGGTGGCATCTAAGATGACAGATTATATCACAACCATTTCAGTTAAGGGCGGTGTTGAGTCGCACACGCACAAAACATCCCTGGTGGCCATTTTGCATATGCATGATCCAGAGAATGGAGAACATTGTGGTGAGGGAGCCTTCTGGTGCCCCCACAGCAGAAGTGGCGCTTGGCTTCAGTGAACCCCTGAGAGGCCAGTAACTATCATTCTGAGGCCCCGGGAAATGGGTGTGAGAGAAATCCAGATCTGTAAACCTGGATTGGTAACTGGCAGGGCATGCTTCAGTTCAGTACCGATTAATCCAGAATGGTACATTACAGACAGTTACAGCTTGACCCAAAAGCATAACACCCATCCCTAGTAGACATCCTGTTCCTTACTGTATTGCCGCTCACCTCAGAGAAATTTACTCAGGGTCTGACCTGAAGAAGGTCAGAGCTCCTTACCATTTCATAGAGGCATCTGAGGAAGTTGATCTCATCGTTAAGGGAGTCCAATTTTGTCTGCAACTCCACCTTGTTCATGAAGGCCACATCCACATCCTGAAGGGGAGAGATGGGGAGACAGAAAATGGCAATTAGAGATGAACCCAGTACTGATGTGAAGTAAAGCAGTTTCATTATACACAATCACAGAGCTGGAAGGGGGCTCGAGGGTGAGCCCAGCCTGCACAGTGGAAGGAGCCAAAGAAATTTGTGGCAGAAGAGGAAACTGAACCCAGGTCTCCCAAGCATCCTAAGCACTGAACCATCACTTCCTTCTGAACATAAGTGTGTCTGGGGGCAAGAAGCAGTGGCCCAATAGCAGCCTGCCCACTACAGGCAGTGAAGCCAGACTCTTATAGTAACCGAGCCGAATGTGCTGCAGACCAGGGACTCAGCAGGGGCTGGTTCAAAGTCCTGATAATACAAGTTCCTTGCCCCCTCTTTGGGAGGTGATTTTGGACAAATCACTTAGTCTCTCTCTGGGCCTCAGTCCTTCATCTGTACAATGGGGATAACCCTTTCATCCTAACTCACAAGAGGACTGAAGGTTATAAGGCACACAAAGATGCAGGCACAAGCTGCTAGACTGATGCAGGCCATAGAAGTATTTAAAAAACCACTGATGGGGGGTTGCTCTCATTCATATGTTTCTTAAACGTTCCAAACCAGGGCTAGATTAACCTCGTCTGAAGATTATCAGGATCAGTCAGCATGTGGACATGTCTTCCTAAATTCTGCAGGTCTGCTGTTCCTGGGAATCACTACTCCAGGGTCTCTGGAGCTTGAATTGTGGCTATTGTGCAGACACGGCACAGGTAGAGAAGCAGTGGGGGTTTCTCAGCTGTGCTTCTTCTGTCCTCCCCAATCTTACTCTGAAGTTGTCTCCTCCCTCCTGGTGAATACTTTAGAAAACAGAGTCTTCAGAGAAAATTTAAAGAAGATCGGGTGTTTACCAGAATGTAGGGTCTGTCTTTCTTGATATCTTGTGGAGACTGCCCTTACAGAATAAATGCAACAACTCATGTACCTCTGCAAGGCTAGACTGAGATGAAAACCAAGCAGACTCTAAAATGGAATAGCATCATCACATTCCCCTTGCACATACACTCTCTGTTGGTGGCTTATAGAGGAAGGGGAAACTCAAAGGCTTTGGATGCAGCCTCCACACCTTTAATACAGCTCAGTTTCAAGAAAAAAAATATTTTTAAAATAAATTGTGGGAAAGCTTACCTTTTTCAGGAGCACAAAGTCATTCTCTGCAGTGGTTCTCTTGTTGATTTCTTCTTCATACCTGTCCAGTGTAGAGAGAGAAACACCAAGTTTGGTTGCTTTCCTCCCCTGCCCCCTTGTCCCCAGTATAGGATATTGGTAAATAATCAATAATTCAAATCTCTTCCAGGAAATCATACAGGCAGGGACCCCTGTTTGCTGCCTTCCCCATTGGTGCAATGGACTAAACACAATAAAACATGTTCCTACATATGGGCAAATGGAAATTGAATAAATAGATAGGGGCCTCCTATTTACTCTTTTAGTACAAGTTGGTTGGGGTGGATTGGAATGTGGGCATTTAATGGGCATGATTAAGGATGCAGAAAGGAAGAGGAGGGTCGAGATCATGGATCTATGCCATGGATTTATCCCCCATCTTTGAGTGCGTTCCTACATCTCCACTCCCTTCCACTGAGCTCGCTCATTTTAATACTTGAAGACAGAGACTGGATCCACGGGCCCAATGCAAGAACTGGAAAGGGGTCAAATAAAAACCAGCCACAGGGCAGATTTGGCCGGTGGGCCAGAGGCTCCCCATCCCTGCACTAGGGGAATGGTGGCCAAGTCGTTAAGGCCCATAGTTCTTTCCCTGAAGGTTGTGGGGTCTAGTCTGGTCTCACATCTTTCCTTCCATGCCCCATTGTGGCCCCTGTGATTGGCCGGGAGTGCCTCCCTGTGGGTACCATCTGTTAGTCTTTCTCATACAATAAGGGCTCTCAGGCAGGCATTCTTGATTACTACCCTGTTGTTATGGAACCCCCTCCGCACAGAGGTTAATTTGAACCCAGGCCTCTTCCAGGGTTCTTCCAGGGGCCGTGTAAGACCTTTCTCGTTGACAAGGCATTTGGCGGGCAGGGATAGGAGATTGGGTTGCTTTTGGATTTGGGGAAATATGGAGATTGGTATCAGGGGGTAGGAGAATTGTAGGGGGTGGGGAGTTGTATTGATTTTAATGTTTTTACAACTTGTGAGCTGCCCCAAGCCTCCAGGAAAGGGTGGATTATAAATTTAAATATTAAGTAAATAAATGGCTACCTTCAATCTACTCTGCTGAGAATTCAATGTAATTCAAGGGACGGAAGGAACCGAAGGCAAGTTGGACATGATGCTGGCCACGTCGCTTTGTGTCTTGTAGGGCCACAGAAACGAGAGTGCCTTAGCCACACCACCCCCCTACAGGCCTGGAACTCAGGATGGGATGTTGTTAACTCATCCATGCTAGCTAGAACCATGGTCCAGATTTTGTGAAAACCAGTCACCTTAAAGATGAGTGGTTTGCCCTCCATTTCATGACTTCTTTGTGTGCCCTTCCCATAATCAGCTGCTGTCCACACCAGTGGCTCACCCAGTAATTTATGGAATTCAGGACAGGAAATGGGAGGACTCCACATCACGCCTGCTAAATGTGGAGGAGCTAGAGTTAAAACAAGTACATGGAAAAATGGGTTTCCGTTTCAAGATAGGAGAAATGGGAATTTTGGTTTCGGATTGAACCAAAATGGCCTGAAAATGACCGTTTGGGTTTTAAAACTGCAAATTGAAATTCTGGTTCATTTTCGGTTCCGGTGTTTCATTTTTGTTTTGTTTTTTGCATTAATCCCCTCCCCGCCATTTCTTCTAATTGACTTCAATGGGAGAAAATTCCATTGAGGTTCAATAAGAAAAAAAAATGGGAAAAAACAAAAACAAAACCGAAACGAGATCCGAAAAATCACAGAGAACCAAAACAGAAAAAAACGAAACTGAAAATCCTCCCAGAGTCCCATCTCTAGGGTATACCCATCAAAACTGTGCTACTTAACAAGTCCTAACAACACTGGGTACTTATTGGTATTCGATTAGTGCCCAACAGACTACTGGATGTACTGATTTACTCATCCCAATTTCTGACTATCAGTACCGGTTCTTCGACTTCCAGTATTGGCTTTCGAACTTCTGGTACCAATTTTCTGACTTTCTGCCCTGATTTCTGTACTGATTTACCATTTTACCAATCAGTAAAATGGTAAATCCATAGCTTGGTATCAATAACCTGGTCTTTTCTGGTAGTCAAGTGCCCAGTTAGTGCTTGGGTAACCTTTCAGACACCCAACATAGTCCTTGAAATTGTGGTATTAGACGCAGGTACCAAATGAGCTGCTTGTTTTCAGCTCTAGAGGAACGCTTAGTCATCATTTTCTTACTTGTTTTTGTAGTCCTCCACAAGGTCTTGGAAGTTCTTCACCTCGGATTCCAGCCCTCTCTTCTCATTGAGCAAGCCATCAAGCTGTCTCCTGAGGTTATTGATGTAAGCCTCAAAAAACTGATCAAGATTCTTATGACTAGGGCCTTGGGTCTGCTCCTGCAACAACTTCCACTTGGTCTCTAGAACCTTGTTCTGCTGTTCCAGGAAACGAACCTGCAAGCCAAGGGAGAGGTTATTATTAACTATCTATCTGTTCTGAAAAGAAACCCAAATCCAAAATCAATTGGTGACTTTGTGATGATCAACTTAATTCAGGTATTTATTGAACAAAATGAATATTTGAATTGGAATATTTGTTGCTCCTACAAATTTCACCCAGGTTTGACCTGTTACTTTGACATTGTTTCTTCATTATTTGGAAAGATTAGTGAGGATACAGATGAGCAATGAAGATGATAAAGGAACTAGAATGTAATGAGGAAAAGATGAAGAAACTGGAAATGTTTAGCCCAGAGAAAAAAATAATTAAGGTGGTAGGACGTGATTAGAGCTGAAATGGATAGAAAATAAATTATCTACGGTTAATATCTGATATTGTGGATAGCTCGGTGGTTATCTGGTAACGTTCTGGTAACAGTGGAGGGTAATCTCAAAACAGAATACCTGATATTACTGTTTAACGTTTACCCTTTACCAAATTACCGTTTGCCGAATTACTGCATTACTGTTAACCACACTAACACGTAACCAGACCAGCCTGGAGAGAGAGAAGGAGTAAAAAGAAAAAGTCAAACAGTAATTAAACAAGGTTGTGGTAAATGGTAATGTGGTTAACTGGAAAGTCACTGGATATTAAATCAGATACTGAATATTGGAAAAGCTAGTAGCAGTTACTCATTTCAGCTCTAGTCATGATAACAGTTTTCAAATATCTAAAAGGTCAGCACAAGAAAGATGGAGAGCAGTTATTCTCCACAGCCAATGAGGATAGGGCAAGCAGGAACAGACTTAAATGGCAGCAAAGTAGGGTGATTTCAGACGTTACGATATCACAGTGAACCACGCTCAATTCCGCGTGGTGGCTGTGATCGCGTAACGTCTGTTGGGGGAAACGGATGTTTCCCCCCAGATGTTACCACGGCTTGGGATTGCATTCGACACATGAGCGCCTGAAGCGGCGGGACCGGAGGCCGCCGTGTGTCGAATGCAATCCCATGCCGGGGTGAACCCCAGCGTCTCTTCTGGTCGGGCGCCACGGCCCGGGATCACCGGCAGGACCCCGGGCCGTGGCGAATCCGGCCCGACGCGGCGGCCGCATTGGCCCCGCCGCCCGCCCGTCTCTCCGGAGGGCGGGCGGTGGGAGCGTGGAGGGGGCGGGGCCGTGCGGCCTCACGTTGCGCCACGCGGCCCCGCCCCCTCCCAGATTCCCCTCCGGGATCCCCCCGGCATGTCTGTTGTGGCGTTATGGGGTGACCCTGGCGGGGAATGAATAGGGTGATGTCGGTACGGGGCCAATGGGCCCCGTAACGTCTGATATCACCCGTAGATTCCAGTTATGTATTAGGAAAAACCTCCCAGCTGAAGTTGGTCAATGGAATAGTTTTCTGAGGAGGGCTATGGAATCTCCTGCATTGCACATCTTCTAACACCAGCAGGTCAAATATCTGTTAGGGATGGGACTCCAGGGGGGATTTCAGTTTTGGATTTATTTATTTTTCATTTCGGTTCTTTATGAATTTCTAATCTTGTTTCCGTTTTGGATTTTTTTGTTTTTTAAAATATTTTTCTACCATTCAAGTCAGTGGAAACAAGCCGCAATGAAAACAACCTGAAACTGGCGCAATGTAAAAACAAAATCAATGTCAAAGAACTGAAACGCCTAAACCAAAAAAGTCTAAGATTTTGGATTAATCCAAAACGGCCATTTTGGGGCAAATTTGGTTCTATCTGAAACTGAAATTCCCATCCCTAATATCTGTCCATGATGCCACAGTTAGAGGGAAACCTGTTTTGGAACAGAATGTTGGACTAAAATATCCTTAAGCATCTTTTTTTTGTTGTTTAATTCCTGGCCAATCCTTGAAATCTGCAAACTTTGAAAACTCAACTTTCCAAATCTGGACAGTGAATCTGATTTGAATCTATTTAAATATGGGAAATTCATATCATTTGAATTCAGATATTGCCAAGCTTTGACTCCCAAGCGTTAGGAATCATCATCCGCATCACCCTGATGTAGATTTTTTTATATATATATATTTTTAGCAGAGAAATGTGCACGTTTCACTGCTACCTGGTAGAGAGGGTACGGTTTCTTGGTTTGCAGAATTTCATTACAGTTTGGGGATCAAGATAGGGATATCCATGACTCCTTAAACCTCTTTAGGCACATGCTTAACTTTTAATCTACTTCTCAAAGCCTTGTGCTGGCCCCAATGCCACTGACATGAATGGGATCCATGCCAGCAGCTCACTTCCAAGAATCATCATCTTTAAGTGCATCAGTCATCTGGCGACCTGAATGGCATCAGGCGTGACTGCAGCTGTACGTATGGTATGCAGCAAGCCTGCTATGGAATGGGGGCGTGCATAATGCTAAGAGCCCTGGCAACGGTCAGTGACACACCTGGCTCCAGGCTGAAAGTGGAAAATGACAGAGTTGTTAGAGTGGCCCATCCGTCCTTGTCTTCCAGAAACCTCCCTTGGGATATTTGGGACAACAGCAGCTTCGCTTGAAGGAGCACCATAGTGGCCAATCCCCAAAGTCCAGGTTCAAGGAGAGGCGATCTAGGGGTCTGTTATTACAGCAACGCAGTCCCACGTGGGAACCCCCATGTCCTGATCCCCAGCATGATTGGGGTCAGGAATCAAGGATTATGGGGCATGTAACCATCTCTGCAGATACCCTTAAATGGTACATCCGAAAACGGTTAAGTGCAAAGCTGATTAGCTTGCTGCATAATGGGTCTGTGAATATAGAAATCCTGATCCTTCTCCCTGCGGAGCTGTCATTGGACCCATAGTGTAAACCTCTCCTGGGATGGAGTCAAGTCATGCCGCTGTTGTTATCGACAGTAGAATCTCCTTTATCTGGACCAGGGACCCATCTTCAAATGCATTTTTCCCATTGCCGCTAATGTAGGAAACACAGTGAACATGGGTCCCCGATCTGGACACACCAGCAGAACCTGGTTTTTGTCCAGTTTGTCTGAGTGGCCACATAAACAGGGGGGAACAATTATATTATAACAGTAATACAGGTGTGTTGGAGCGTTGCAGGACAAATAAAATGTTCAAGAAGGATCCAGAATAAAGAGATGGAGATAAGGACAGATTTTTTTTAACTGTATCTAAAGCTTGGCTGTCTCACCTCCCTCAGCATGTACCTACTCTCTATCCCTACTCTCCAGACCTTCAAATCCCTGCTAAAGAGACCTCCCTCTAAGTTGCAACTAAACTAATCACATTAACCTGCAATTTCCTGAATCTCTCTCTCTCTCCCCCCTCCTCCCTCTCCCTGTATTCCCCTCCCCCTTGTCCATTCTCGATTGTAAACTCCCTGGGGCAGGAGCCTGTGCCTAATCATGACTGTTCAGTGCCGGACACATTGCTGTCACTGTGTAAATTAAATAATAATAATTAAGGACAATGCTCTGGAGGAAAATAACTATTAATTTCAGTCTGTTAATTAGAAAAGGGCAAAATTTTAAGCTACAGGTTTTCAACCTGTGAATCACCACCGAGTGAGATCACTCCATCTATGGAGAGGGGAGGAAAGATCTCACATGATATGGTAATGAATTGCCTGGGCCCAAGCCATCCCCAGAACTCATGCCTTCTATTCCAGAGCTTTCCAGAGTCAGGAACCAAACCCTGGATTCTAGCTAGCCACTTGATCTCTCTGCCTCTCTCCAGCTGAATATACAACAAACGTTCTTGTGATTTAATCTTTGTGATGGCCAGTGCCGGGGGTGGAACAGGAAAGGCATTAACGAAAGCCGAATAAAGCCATCCAGGGTTTTGTATGGCTTTCATTTTCAAACCGCAAAGTGGCCAACAGCAATCTTTTCCTGGCCTTTCACATTTCAGGGTGCACACGCCTACTCAGAACATCTCTCAGGACTCAGTCCCCTCTTGAATTTAATTGCCCCTGTTCCAAATGAATCCCTGAACTCTGGTCTCCTAGGCCTAAGTACAACACCTTACCTGTTAGGTTACACGAGCTAAAGCCTCCCTGTTTTAAAAGTTCATGAACTGCCATGAAATTTAAACCTCTCAAAATGTCTCACCTTGTCAATGAAGGAGGCAAATTTATTGTTGAGAGTCTTGATCTGTTCTTTCTCTTCGGTCCGCACTTTCTGGATCTCTGGGTCAATCTCTAGGTTGAGCGGGGTCAGTAGGTTCTGGTTGATGGTCACCTCTTGGATGCCACCGGGAGGGCAAACTGGAAACCCAGGCCCACCTCGGCCATCAAAGCCACCCCCAAAACCTCCTCCAAAGCCACCACCACAGCTTCCTCCAGCTCCACCACCAAAGCCACCACCAAAGCCAGCTCCTCCACAAGAGCCGCCATTAAACCCACCACCAATGGAAATTCTTTTGTTGCCACCTAAATTATAAAGACTTCTACTGCCGAAGCCACCACCACCACCACCACCACCACCACTACGACGGCCGGATCCTCCATGAGCCATAGAGACGGTGCTGAAGCGAACCTTGTTTCCATGCCCAAAACTAGCAGAGTTGGAACTAAAGCCCTTGCTGCCACCTGCAATGCTTAAACCATAAGACTGGCGAGACATGATGGTAACTTCTCAGAGAATCAGAGAGGGGTTCTCTTCGTGGTGGTATTATTTCCAAAGGAGAGTCCTAGGGCAAACAGACCTGAGTGCCTCTGGGAACAAAGAAGGGAAAGAAGCCTCCTTTATATCTGTTCAGGTAGTTGGCCGGGTGACAGGGGAGTGGAGAAAGAACTCATATTTTATTGTATTCTTGGGTTTAGATGTGCTTGGCACTGTCTCCCTCATCTTGATGCCAAAAAACTGACCTTCCCTAAAACACACCCCAGAGAGCAGAAAAACCCGCAACATGACTGAACTCTGAGCAACCCCAGGATTACCTTATGTCAACCAAACCCAGCTCCTCCTGATCCATGTTCAGATGACATGGCATGACAGCTCCCTTGACATTTTTTACCCCTTAGGGAGAATACCCTTTGCTAGATCCCTGTCACACCTTTTTCCTAAGCCTCCCGGCAGGTATGTGTTTTTAGCAGATTCCCAGCTAATTCATACAGCAGTACCCTCGCCCATCCATCCACATTTCTCTTCGGGGGGGGGGGAGGGATTACTTTTGTTTCTCCAAGTTAGGGGTTGGGGAGGGGAATTAGTTCCTCAATTCAGGGTGGGAATCCGAAAAAGGAAAAACAAAAGAAATAATTAGAAGTGGTTGTAGGAACCTGGTAATAAATTACCAGAATGAAAAGTAATGATTAAAGAAACTCTGACACATGCCACTTGAAACAAGGAGGACTTTCATTACAGCTCCTAATTCGTTTCCTACTAATCGGGACACAACACAGGTGCTCTGGAATCTGCACTGGTTGCCTAGTCTCTCCCGTGCACAATTCAAAGTATTGGTTTTGAGCTTGAAAGCCCTAAATGGCTTGGGACCCACTTATTTGGCAGATTGCCTGGCCTATCTTGTCCCACCGTGGCCTTTGCGGTCAAACGGGGACGCCTTGCTGGAGGTACCAGTTTTTAACCTGGTCTCCATGGCAAGGAGGGCATCCTCGGCCACCACTCCGCAGCTGTGGAACTGTGGGTTGTTTATGCCCAGGCTTGAACGCCTTTTGGAGAAGGGGCAAAACTGTTTTATTCACCAAGGCGTTTGGCAGTGGGGGCTAAGAGAGGGGGGAATTGTGAGGGGCTGGGGGGCCTGGGTGGTGGTGTAGAGATGTGGGGTATTTTATATTTTGATATTGTAAGCCGCCCTGAGCTGCCGTTGGCGGGAAGGGCGGGGTATACATTCAAATAATAAATAATGATTATTACACCGTTTGCAGTTCAGTATTTGTGTTTCCTCCTCTTCCCTCTGGATATTTGGACAGTGAGACTAATGAACCAACCTGGGGCAGAGCAATTAGGCCGCATTCACACCTGCGGTGGCGGCAGAGCAAAGCCGCGGTAGCGGGGAAGGTCCCGCTGGCAGAAGAAAAGCCGGTGCAAATGGGGATCTGCCACAGCTTCCCTCATGCAGGTCAGGGCAGGATTTTTCACCCTGACATGCACGAGGGAAGCCGCAGCAGATCTCAATTCACACCAGCTCTGCTTCTGCCATCAGGCTCCTCCCCGCTGCCGCGTCTTCCCTCATGGGTCTCACTGCGGCCGGCCGGCCGCACCGCATCAGGCGTCAATGCGGCCTTAGAGACAAAGGACTTATAGTCTAGGATGAAGGAGGAAGGGTTTTTGTAAACAACCCTCCCATTTTTGGAGGGGTTTTTTTGTTTGTTTTCTCTATTAAACATGAATATTTTTTAAAAATCACTGTGCATGCGCAAAATGGCTGCTGGCCATTCTGCCCATGTGCAGCCCTTTTCCAAAATGGCCCCCGGCAGAGTCTGCTCCATTTTGGAAAAGGGCATTCGTGCACGAAATGGTCTGGCGGGCACTTTGTGCATGCGTAGTGGTTTTATTTTATTTTTAATCAACAATAATAAAGAATCACAGCACATGCACAAACTGACCACTGGAGCTGTGCTGTGCATGCGCAACCTTTCCCCAAAATGCATAGACCGGCTATTCTTTTCCAGAATGGGTCCAACACTGAGGGCACCATTTTGGAAAGGGGTGCGCATGCGCAGAATTTTTAAAATTATTTTATTGTTTATTTTTTATTTGTAGTAAAAGGACATTTTCAGACAAGACAGGGCACCCATAAGGCAACACTGCAGCCCTGCAACATGTATAGTAGGTGGATAGTGTCGTTTAGGGCAGTGGAAGGAAGTGCGTTAGAGAGCAAGAGAGGAAGCTAAATGGACACAGAGTAAAGTGGAAGCCAGGACCATGAGGAGGAAGGGCAGAGTTTTGCTGACAAATATAATCACTGATTCCTTGCTAAAAAGGCCCCTTTGCTGTCCAGAAAACAGCTATTTAACTAATGGCAGATGGTTTTTTGGGACACAGGGCCAAATGCTTACACTCTCCTTTACAGGTGACCCGCACCAAGTAGACATAAGGCCCCAGAGTCTTCATGGAAAAGCCAGGACGTGAAGCTGGACCTTTTGAATCCAAGGGTAATATCTTACCCTCAAGGCCAGCTTCATAGCGGGGCACGTTTCTTGGTTCAGAAGAGATAGCTAATGAAGTAGATCAAAGACCAAGCTAAAGGCACACAGCGGAGATTAGGACCAAGGACCATTGGGAAAACTACGAAGGGCAGAATTTTGCAGCCACATTTAATAGCTGATTCCTTGCTAAAAAGAAACCATTGCTGTCCCCTCCTGAGAAGCAAGGCCAAGCTTTTATTTCTCTCATTCAGAGAAGAGCATCACCAAGTGCCCTTCATGGAAAAAGCAGAAATTGAACTCACACTTTCTGAAGCGAAAGGCTGCGTGTTAACCACAAAGCCAACCAGACCCTTTTTTACACATTTGACTTAAACAGAGCTCACTAATGCTGGTACTTGGCTACCCGAGACCCTTGTGCCATTTGTTAAATAGCTGTTTAGTAAAATCAAGAAGCAGGCACTTAAGCTTGGTTGAATGGTTAGGCTTTGGGCTGCAATTCTCATGGTTGTGGGTTCTAGTCTAGGCTGGTGGGAAAGAAGCCCAGGCAAGTAGGGGTGGGAGCAGGTTCCATGGATGTAGGTTTCCTGAATTGTCCCCATGTAGCAGCTGTTGGTAGGTGGATCCGGCATAGGGTGACCAAATATGCAACATTTAAAAGACCCCTATGAGAAATACAGGTTGCAGGGCTTCACTGGCACCAATGCAGCCCTGGAACCTGTATTTCTCATAAGTGTCCTGCGAAATTTGGGTAGCTGGCCACCTTAATCAGGCAAGGCCAGCAGAGGGGCTGTCCAACGAGAGCCACTTGTGAAAGTTTGGTCAGGCTGGGACAGAAATGCGGCAGGGCTGGAGAGCACCTGCCTGTGTCAAACAGCAGGGAAGCAGCAGGTTTGGATACTGGAGCCAGCCAGTGCAAGAGGACAGCTCCCTGCCAATGGCCGTGTCCCCGTACGGCTCAGCACCCAAGCAATTTGGCATCCGGCCTCCTCCTGCCCTGCCCCATCAGCGTCTCTAGCTGCAGCCAAGAGCTGCCCAATGGCTGGTTCCCCTACCAGAGGGAACATCATCAGACCCACCTCCAAGCTGGTGGGCATCGGCTGGAAGCAAAGCCATGGAGAGTGAGAGAGCTTGGCAGGACACCACAGCCATATGCAACAGCCACCACTGCCGCCCCCAGTCTGCCTGCCTGTCAGCCAGTGCCTTTCCCAGTGCCTAGCACCTCCCACTTCCAACAGAGATGTTGCAGTTTTACTCAGCCCTCTGAGTATTGCTCCTGTCCTGAAGCAGGCACTGACTGATTATAAGTGCTTCTATTCCACCCTTCTTGCAGTAGGCAGCTCACAGCAACCCTCACAATACAAAAATAAATACATCCATATAAATACCAAAAAGTAAAAAAAAGCACCTGGAGGTTCCAGAAGCGCAGAACCTTCAGGAGGGGGTGATCCTGGATTACTGCACTTGGGACAGCACTCTCTAGACTAAGTGAAGGGCTCCCTCCCACACTTGGGCAAGAGACACACTTGAATCATCTCCAGACACTTGGCAGCCTGAGAGATCAGACCCAAGAACACCTGGATTCCAGTCTTTTCCTCTGCCACTGACAGACCAAGCAGTTTTGGGCAAGTCTCAACCGCAATGTATTGCTATGTTTACCCATCTCCTCATACCATAGACTCCTCCACTACACTGCTCTTTATATTCCTCCCTTGCAACTACGCTAAGCATGGGCACCTGCAACTTGCCGGCGCATCCCCCCCAATGAGACACAGAGACCGTATTGGATTTTAAAATGGCCGCACTCTTTATTTCAATCATCCTCAAGGCCGGTGGGTATTGCTCAGGCAAATTGGGTCCAGTATGCTAGCTAGCTACTTAACTTATTAACACCGTTACTGACAGGGATGTGCCCTCCCTTGTCAGTACCAACAACATAACTCCCCTTTCGACAGCACCCTGGCTCTGGCCGAAAGGGGACCAACCCCAACTGGGGGTTTGAGTAAGGAGGTAAGTACCCGCAAAGCCAGCAGACCGTGCATGTACTTGCTGACCCGTCTGGGCACCCCTCCCAGGGTGTTAACCCCAGTGCCCGCTGCTCCCATCATGGCACTGGGTGTTCTCTCCCCATCTCTTAAGGAGATGACTCATCCTAACCTACTCTTACCTATTTATCCTACTATAGCATACTGGACCCCCGCCACAAAAGGGGAACCGATCGCGGTATCCCCTGACCCCCACCGCCTATATCTCAAACAGTTTCTTCAGGTGCCAGGCCAAATTCCTCAGGTATAACTCATTTCCTGCTTGCGACAAATGAACGCCATCTTCCCTGAACAAATCTGTTCGGCCATATGTGATATCTACATGCCAAAGAATTGATCCTCCTATTCTCTCAATCCACTTGGCCATTTCTCGATTAATATTTCTCCGAGCTTTATCAACCCTCGCAGGTTTGCTGGCCCTGCCCCATTTAAGGCGAGGGACTAAACTGGTCCAAACTATATGAACATTATTAAACAAACTCTGGACTATTAACATGTCCTGCTTCATTTTTATCACTAAGTTAACTCCTTTTGTAACAACAAGGTCATTTTCCCCCAGATGCATCACGATGACATGTGGGGTGGCTCCCTCCTTTAGTGCTCTTAATTTTGGGAGTAACTGGTGCCACTTCATTCCTCCCGTTCCATGCCAGGCAATATTTGCTCTCTCCTCTAACCCCAGATGGACACCCTGTGCCGTCCTTCGGGCCGTGTTGCTGGCCCAACGCACCAGACTGTGTCCCACGATCCATACTGTTCGTTTCTCCATAGTGCCTGGCCGGGAGACACAATTTCGTTAGTAACAGTTAGGCCTCACATACTTCTTGTAAGCGTTGGATCGCCACCTCCCTACTGCTTTGAT
The DNA here is from genome assembly GCA_003113815.1 of Sphenodon punctatus. NCBI lineage: Eukaryota > Metazoa > Chordata > Lepidosauria > Sphenodontia > Sphenodontidae > Sphenodon > Sphenodon punctatus. Next base: position 493,748 of record QEPC01014804.1, read on the forward strand.
CGCCTCAACTGGCAAGCCAACAGCGGCTGCCGCCGAGGCGGCCCCAATTCTAAATGAATGAGACCTAAAGTGACTTGAAGAAAGGCCTGCCCGACCAAGTGCCGCTTTCAAGATTGCATTAAATTGGTAACTTGTTAATGGGGTTCTATCCCCATGTATAAACAAGTTTCCGCTCACTGGTGGCCGGACGCTGAGATAGCGTCTCATTTGCTCCACTGGGCAGATCACTTTCGCCCCAGAACTAAAGAGCCGAACTTTAGCTCCCTTACCCCTCTGGTCCATTTTTGATCGTTTCAATCTTAGTGACACGACTTCCGGGGCCAATTCCATGTCGTCAATCACTAGTGCCCGGCCAGAGCTGTCCCTACGAGATAATGCTACCACCTCGCTTATTCTAAAACCCCCGAAGTATGTTATGGAGTATGCTGTACTAAACAATTGTGTCTCAAAAGCATCATTACACACCCTAGGCAATGTTTCGGTGATTCTAATTAAAATAGGTGAAGTGATAGGGGCACGTGTACTTACGGGGGCAGGCGCTGCCCTGGCCCAGCTCTCCAGCATATGCTTCAAATAAAAACCTTGATCTGGAGGGGGGTATCCTTTCAATCTGCTGACAAATGTTAGCGCAGCCATCTTTCCTCCTATGGTACCCACAGCCAAACCTTTTTTCTTAAGGTACATGGCGAATTGTAATATCTCTGGTTCCCTTATGGGGAAATCCATCGTCCACCCGTTGCGAGACCTAAATTCTTGAAACTCCCGAAAAGCCCTACCGTAAGCTGTCTGTGTTCTAGGGGCAAGGGATCCCCGCACGATATTCTGGAGTTCTATTTCCCAAGGTGCCATATCCCCGGGGGGAGGGGAATTCCTTGGCCTCTGGTGCTAGCTCGCGGAAACGCCTGATCTGAAATCGAGACAATGCGTCAGCCACTTCGTTGTTAATCCCTGGAACGTGCCGTGCCGTGAACAAAATATTGTTCCGTAGGCAAGCCCCCACCATTTTTCTCACCAGGGTCATAACTCGTGCGGAACGAGAAGACATTGTGTTAATTACATGTACAACGGCCATGTTATCGCACCAAAATAGGACTGTGCGATTAGCGAACTGTTGTGCCCAGAGCAGTATTGCTACTACTATAGGAAACAGCTCTAAAAATGTAAGGTCTCTCGTTATGCCATTGTCATGCCATTCCTGGGGCCACGGCTCTGAGCACCACTGTGTCTCGAAATACAGTCCGAATCCAGCTCCACCAGCAGCGTCGGAGTGAACTTGTAGGTCACTGTGCAACAGCCATTTATCTCTCCAAAAATTCACTCCATTATGGTTTACCAAGAAGTCCTGCCATGTCTCAAGGTCCTGTCTCATGTCTTGTGTGACCCTGATCCTATAATGAGGTGGCAAGGTTCCCTTCAATTTTTTGTATAACCTAGATAAGAATGCTCTACCGGGTGCAACGACCCGGCACGCGAAATTGAGACTGCCTACCAATGACTGGAGGGTCCGAACAGTGACCTTCCGAGCAAGCCTGCATTCCTCAATCTTGGCTCGCAGTTCCCCCAATTTATCTTTTGGCAGTCTGGACAATTTAGCGTTCGTATCAATTTCTATCCCCAGGTAGGTAATTAATGTTGAAGGACCCTCTGTCTTCTCCGGGGCCAGTGGTATTCCCAACTCCTCGGCCATCTCCTGAAACCGTCGTAGTGCATCGAAGCATTCTCTTTCTTGTGGTGGGCATATAATCAGGAAATCGTCGAGGTATTTGGTTAAATCACCCCTTTTCCACCTTTGCCTGAATATCCATTCGACCAGCGAACTAAATCGTTCGAATGCCGAACATGATATTGAGCAGCCCATGGGCATTGCTCGATCGTAATAATATTTGCCCCTGAATTGAAAACCCAGTAGGTGGAAACTACTGGGGTGCACTGGTAGCAAGCGGAATGCTGATTTAACATCACACTTGGCTAGCATTGCACCAGTTCCCATTCTCCTGGCCTTGTCGATGGCTACGTCAAAGGAGGCATACCGTATGGTCGCCAATTCCTTTGGTATAGCATCGTTTACAGAGGAACCCCGTGGGTGTGACAAGTGATGAATCATCCTAAATTGCCCAAGGGCTTTCTTGGGTACTATGCCCAATGGGGATATAACCATATTGGGCATGGGTGGTTGATCATAAGGGCCAGCGATCCTACCCTCTGCCAGTTCCTTATCTATTTTTTCTTTTACCATTTCTTCCCTACCTTCTACAGATTTCAGGTTCTTGCCTGATATATGATGGTTGACTGGGCCTGCCGGGATTAAGAAACCCTCCCGGAATCCTTGTACCACGTATTCTACCTCCTTCCTATCTGGGTGTGCTTCTAATGCTTTCTCTAGGGCTTCAATTCGTATTGGTGTCGGGCCCCTTTTGTGTGCGGGGTCCTTGACTGCCTTTTCCCGGTCCTCCTCCTGCGCCAGGTCGGCCATAGCCTGTTTTTTGTCGGGGGCGATAACATGTGCTCTCAGGGTGCCCTCCTCCACAACTGGAGCACCGGTGGCGAAAGCGGCATTGTGACCTATTACATCGCCCGGCCGAGTTGTATTCCCAGCATGTGCCAGGGCCCCCCTGTCCCTTTTTTCGGTTGTCGCCCCGATAAGGCTCGTTAGCGAGTGCAACTCCCCCACGCACTAATGGATGCCCGCTGTCAGACCTGGGGGCCCTGGTAGCGTCCACCATACTCTCAAGCCATATGTCTGGTGCATGTATGTCCCATCGCAGACCCGGCATGTTTGCAGCCCTATGGCGAAAGGCTTCGTCATAACGAAGCCATGCGCCAGGAGGGCCGGTCCCATGGGCCCTGCGAACTATGTCTGCATACTTATGCAATTCTAAGCCGCGGCCAGGGTCACTCTGCATTACTACCCCCATGTATATGGCAAATGCAGCAGTCCAATTTGCCCAGTTCCTGTCGGCTTTGGGTCGTTTATATTTTTCCCCATCCTTTTCCCCTTCGTTCTCTGTATGATCCACAATTGGATCACTAAATAACAATGCGTATAAGTCCACGTATTCTCCTCACCATATTTTTTCTTTGGTCGCCTGTGTTAAATGGCTTCCAAACGGGGCTGCTACATCAGCAATAGCACCCCCTGGTGGTCGAATCACTGGTGAAGCGCCGAACCCCCCTTCCCCCTGGGGCCGTCTGCTACCTGACGTGGAGGGGGCGTCTATCCCCTCAGTGTGCCCTCCGCTACTGATCTCCCTGTGTATAGGAGGGGGTAGTCCTTCCACTTCATCGACTGGGGGTATGGCAGGCAAAACCCATGCCCACACCCCATCCACCTTCTTCAACTGCGGGTCAGATGTTTTCTGGGGCCTTGTCCTTAAAGCTGCTGTTCCTAAACCCTTTTGGTTGAAGGTTATTTCTGATGGGTGTCTGTCTCTGGGTTGCCGAGCTTGTTCGCCCAAAGTTCCCACTGGGCTCTCCCTTCTCTCTGGGGTATAATTATGGTAGAGTGCGTCATCCCTTGTTCCTCCCCTGTCCCCGCTGGACTCACCTTGTGCTCCCCCACTCTGATTAACACGCCTCCGCTGTTGATCGGCACTATTTGACCTCGCTCTCCCCTCCGATTCATCTCGTAGCATGGTTTCTATGGTGAGGACCCTCTGCCACAGTGCGTCGTCCCCCCTGCCATCTTGCTCCACGTGTCCTTGCCGCCGCCTCCGCTGTGGCGGTGGTTGATCCCCTGTGTCTGAAGACATGAATCCGGGCAGGTCTTGCCCGGATAGGTTAGCCCTTGTTGTGCTTGGGATAGGTGGGCCCGGTGCCCTGTGGAGCTGATACTGTGCCAGGCCTGGGATACCAAATGGGTCCCAATGGGCTGCCCCACTAGATGGGCCAGGTGCATAATCAGCCTGGACCCCCAGCAGGCCTCCCCTTTGTGACTCTGTGAGCCGCATCCCTGACCCTTGGGCAAGGGTGTCCTGCTCCGCCCAGCCCTGTGGGAAGGGTTCTCGCCCGGGCCCTGTATCTGCCCCTGCCGCTGCACTCCTTCTGGCCTCAGGTTCACTCCTGACCCAGTATCTATCCCTTCTTCCCTGTAGCGTGCTGGGGTAGAAACTGCCCTGGTGCCCCTTCTCAGTCCTGCCCCTATGGCTTGGTTACTTCCTTGGGGCCTATCAAGTTCCTGCCCCTGCCCCCCTGCCACGGTTCCCCAGCTCACATCGGTGAGGCCCTGGCCTCCCTCGTGGGCAGCTTGCCTGCTGAGTTCCGGCCCCATTTGTGCTCCACTCATTCCTGAGGGTGCATTGCGGGCACGCAACATGGCCTCACAGGCCTCGAGGCGGGCTATCAAATCGGCCCTGGATGGTTCCCCCTCTGGGACCCCCCCCCGGCATCATCCCCCGCCCCTTGCCTGGTTGCCTCTGGTGCCTGGACGCGGCTCCTCTTTTGTGCTGCCGCCGCTCCCTTCTTCTTGGCGCGGCCCATCTTCCCGCGCTCAGTCCTGGCCTCGTCAGCAGCACCAATGCTTGCTGCTGCTTGTCGGAGGTCCACAGGACGAATGCCGCCTCCACGCAGCCACAGCGGCTCCGTCCTCCGAGGAAAGGGGGTGGGCCCGCTCACTGTTTCTCCGCGCGGCACCTCTGCGCACGCGCCACCGTTCGGTTGCCGAGGCAACCCTCGCCCGGGCCAGGCGTTCCTCTTTGCTGCCTGGATGCAGCATGCTCCTTCTCTCCCCATATCCCATGACGGGGAGTGCGGCAATTTTCCCGTCGCCGCCATTATGGCGGCGAAGGGGGCTTCTCATCTTACTGAATGCCTCCCTGTCTCTCTTCCTTCTTCATGCTAGATTGTAAGCGCCTTGAGGGAAGACACCTGTTTCTAATGATAACTGCCCAGTGCCAAGTTCATGGTTGGTGTTTTATATATAATAATAATTAATAATAATATCCACCTGCTAGGTGTGCAGTGAGTGCTAATTAGGGTTGTCAGAAAAAAGTTTGTTTTCATTTTTATTGTAGTTTTCATCTTTAAAATTCCATTCACTTTAGTTATTTTTATTATTCCTATTTGATTTCATTTTAACTTTCATTTCCTCATCCAACATAGCATCCCTACCGAGTTTCAAAAAGACTAGATAAAAGGTCCCAGTCTTATAAGCACTTGAACTTCTGTGGTTTTAAGAGAAGTTGCGGGAATGCTCGTCCTGAAAATTTTGGATGTGGCAGGGAGCAGCATGTTAAGGCTGGGACACCTTTAAGAGTGGCAGAGTGGAGCTGAAGCCACGCCCATTCTGAGGTACATAAGAGAGAAAGCAGGAAGTAGAAGCTTAGAAGGTATTTGGAAAGCAAAGAAAATGCATCGCTGCTGAAGGCTACAGAGAAGCCTAACAATAAAAGATGTGAAGTGGATGTGAGCAAGTCAGTGGACTGCTGTCTGACTAGGCTTGGCATTTATGTAAAGACTGTTGTGTGGTAAGGCTATTGTATATGGAGAAGCCTATGTAGAATGACAGTTATATGAATAAATTGTTAGATACTAATTCTCTAAAAGACTAGGTGTTTGATTTGGTACAGATCTGTGACATACTTGCACCGGTGAGCCTGAACCTGTTATCGTGGTGGAGAATGTGGGTAAATCCTAATGTTGGCTACCAAAGAAAGAGGGTTCATCAAAAAGAAAGAGGTTTCCTATACTAACCCTATCAATAAGCTGGTGAAAGGAGGCTTGTGCCTGAGTGAGGAAAAATAGAGAGCACCTGACAGTGTATCTGATGCAAAGCAAGAGAGTAAAGCAACAGCTAGAGGAGTGTGACCAGAAACAGAGCGAGGGTTGCATCCCAGAGAGGAGCAAGTGAGAGACAGAGTGCAAAGAGCAAGGGAGCTCACCCAAAGATGGAATCTCGAGCAAAGCTGGAGTCGGGAGACTTGCCCACAGCAAATGCCAGGATATGGATTCTGGTAGGTAAAATGGCAGCGGAAGGATTGTGACCGCTGTGGAGAGAACCTGTGAGCTTGTGGAACTGAGTTGTTCTGGAGCTGCAGTGCTGTGCATGGGGCAGATGGGAGTCGCATACCAGAGCACCATGGGGACAAAGGGTGCCGTAACAGAGAAACCAGCCAGGCAAGTACTGCCAACCGTTGGCAGGAGGTAATACTAAGAAATGTTGTATCTGTGGTCAAAGTGGGCATTTATGGAGAGCCTGTCAACAGCATCGGTGGGGCCAGACCTATGCAAAGAAAACTGTTTGGTTATTGTGGCCAAGGTGGCAATGATGAACTGTGTAAATATTGTGGGGGTACAGGAATCCCTGATAACCAGGCACCCAAAGAAGGGATATTGCAAAGCAACCCTACTAGTGCCAGAACTAGGCAAAGGGTAAAGCAGAGTCTAGGGCCACTTTTACACATGTCTAAAATGGGTTCTTATAAGTGCTCAAAGAACACCAGGTGTTATAAATGCCAGAATTTTGTAATGTGTGAATGCACTTTTATGCAGCGAGATCTCACAGCCTTGTAAGAGTCGCATCTGGTGGGCCTTACAAGGCTGAAAAATATTGCTGCATGAAAGGGAAATAGTGCCTCCACACATTATAATACTGGGTGTTCTAAATGCTGGAGGAGTTTAATGTGTGGAGGCACTATTTCCCTTTCATGCAGCAATATTTTTCAGCCTTGTAAGACCCACCAGATGTGACTCTTACAAGGCTGTGAGATCTCGCTGCATAAAAAGGGGCATAGTGCATTCACACATTACAAAACTCCGGCATTTATAACACCTGGTGTTCTTGAGCACTTATAAGAACCCATTTTAGTCGTGTGTAAAAGTGACCTAGGAGTGAAAGAAAGCCCTAACTGGAAGGAACAGAGGTGCTGGAATTGTAGTAAACCAGGGCATGTGTGGAGAAACTGCCCTTGGGGAGACCCACAGGTGAAGTAAAAAGAGATACTTAGAGTAGACAGACAGGCAGACAGGAAAGAAGGTGCTGGAACTGTAATAAAACAGGGCACCTGTGGAGAGACTGTCCAGACATAAAAAGGACAAGAACAATAAAAAGTAAACATTGGATAATGGAAAGCAGAAATGGACAGGGATAAAGAGAGAAGAGATCAGGCCACACAAACTAAGCTAAGTGCTCAGGAAATAGCTCTCCTAATAAAAAACATAGGCGACCTGGTGAGGTCTGAGGAACAACTTAAAAGGGAACTGATGGGGCTAAGGGGTTGGATAGACCCAAGGGGGCATAGAGAAAGCTCCATATAGGGAGAACGAGTGGGATACTGGTGACACAAGACCAAACTAATAGAGGAGCTAGACCCAGTAGTGTGGGTAGCCCGCTACCCAAGGGACTCTGTGTAGGAAGATGCCAAACAGTGGACTCCAGAGAAGGATGAAGAGTTTATTAAAGCAATGCTGGGAGACTGCGGTTGAGTTGGCACAGAACTAATGTGGGAGGACCTGGCAAAAGATAGAAGCATAGCATCTTCCTTAGACCCACCAGTGCAAGCAGAGGAGAAGGAAGACTTAGAAATGCCTCCCTTGGAGTCAGAGGAAAAATACTCCTTTGCATCTGATGTAGAGATGGTCATTTGAGGCTCAAGAGATGAGGCAGTGCTCTGGCCTAAGTGCTCTGGTGGGTCTAAGGAAGGCCATTGAGTGGTTAACAACACAAACCCCAAGAGTTGAAGAAAAGAGCAACAAATGCCTCTAAGGAACAACATGTAAGAATCTAGCAAGAGCAGGCATTAATGGCAGCCAAAAGGATGGCTGTAGATGGGGCCAAGGTGTTGTTTTTTTGTTGTTTTTTTTTAAGTGTGGCACCCATGGAAAATATGGGAGTAAACGCACTGAGCAAAAAAGTGAGAAGATTCCCTTGTGATGAGGAGAGAGACTTTGCTATCTTTAAGAGCCCACAAGCAGAGGAAAGTTATAGAAAAGGTAGTGTGAATTATGTGACTGGTGGGGGCATAAACAAAAAACTTGTCCCTTTAACAGGGAATAAGAAGCAACTAAGAAGGAATAGAGAATGAAAACAGCAGGGTGTAGTCTTAGGGTTAAATGTGGATATAAATAAGGCCAAAATGGAAGAGCGCGCCAGTGCCAGTAAATAGAGTATGAACCTTTGGGGTTCTTCACAGCCATAGTGGAAAGTAACGCTTGTGAATATTGCCGTGAGTGGGAGTATAGAAGTACAGAAGATATAGATTAAATGGTTGAAAAGGTCAAGTTGGCCTGTCTGCAGAAAATAGCAGAGCAAGATAGAATCTCTGGGAGAAAGCAAAAGGCAAGAGTAAACGGTAACATACAGGGCCTGAAGAGGTCTGTAGGGTCCCAGTTAGTGGTGTTTGGGAAAGGCAAGGAGAGCCCACATCCCATTTGGGCTGTAGGAAAGAGACAAGACTAGAAAGAGACTAATGAGAATAGGCTTTGGGTGGCGTTAATTGGTAAAGAACAGAGCTATACCAAGAAGCTGGTAGCAAGGTTTGGTAGATGCCTGATGGGGTCAAGTGACTGAAGAGAGCCTGAAGGACTAAATGTGGCTGTAAAGAGAAGAGATCAGGCCTGTTAAAAGGACTGGGGAAAGCCATGGAAACTAACTCAAGGGAGGAGGATCTCCTTGATAGTGGATATAGAAAGCCTCAGCAAATACTGGGGTAAATAGACTGAATTATGTAAATATAGCACACACTGGCTGAAGTAAGCCTTGATAAATAATGGTAATAGTATTGTAAAAACTTGTCTGTTGTAACCCCTGGGAAGGGTATGTTAATTAGTCATCGTGTATAACCTTGACCTGCACAGGTCAAGAGGGTCCCGGGGGGTGTCCGGATGGAATGGGTGAGCTGGCTTCCCAACCCCAAGAGGATACAAATGTTCAAATGTGTAGACTGTGAGCTAGGTGGAGGATGACCTCCCTAGCAGGGAAGAACTCTAATGGTGGCTGAAGGCAGCCTGCATAAATAGCGGAAGCATATAGGATAGGGATTCTCAACCTGGTGGTTGGTAGCACCAGAGTGCTTCGGCAGTGTGTAAAGGTAGTCCTCAAACCAGCTGTCGGTAGTGCTCGAGAGCACTCTGAAACAGTCCTTCAACCATTAAAGTCAATGTGAGCTGGGATTAATTGAATAATTATCTCAGTTTCCATTGACTTGAATTGCAGAGGGGAAACTTAATTTATGCAAATCATTTATGCAAATTGAGTGCCTTGTGTCACTCCAGTACTCATGACTGGGAAAAGGTTGAGAACCCCTGCTATAGGAATAGGGCTAAGTACATGCTGGGTGGAGGACTGATTCCCAGACACAAGAAAAGTCCTATATAATGAAAAAGGGGGGGGGGGGAACTGGTGGTAAAATTCTGTATACATGTGGGAGAAGGAACCTCTGAAACAAGAGAGTACACCAGGTGAAGGAATACCTCCCTGGTAATGAAAAGACTTGAGATGAGACTGAGCTCTAGATAAAGTGATATAATACTGGATGGAATGGGCCCAGCTACAAGGGGTGATGTGTAGGCTGGGAGGGCGTTAAAGCCCTTTCTGGGGTGCTAGACCCTAGCGCAGAGGTGATAAATTATGACACTATCTTGTAGATGCTGAAATGGAAAATAGTGATGATGCAGTGGTGATGGTGGACTGTAAGGAATGCTGTAAATTTGTGGCATTAATATATTGTGAAGAGCTGCACCCTGTCTAGGGAATTACCACTCAGGAAAAGGATCTGAGAGCGATTGTGGAGAATGCACTGAAATCCTCAGCCCAGTGCGCAGCAGCAGTCAAAAAAGCAAACCATGTTAGCAGTTATTCGCAAAGGGATAGAGAATAAAACTGAGGTGGCCATAATTAGGGTGGGACTACCGGATCATCCGGTAGCCGATACTGCCGGTATTCTGGTGTACCGGCAGTACTGGATTATTCCGGTATTATGGGTCCGGTACCGGATCCCCCGTGCTGGATTTTGTTTACACTGCAGCCATTCAAATGAATGGCCGCAATGTAAAAAAAAACAAAGTCCCTAAACACTTTCCCTCCCCGAGTCCAGGCTGCACGGGTGGAAGGGGGGACACCCCAGCCACCCACCCTGCCCAGCCTCGATTTTTTTAAAAAAAAATCGGCAGATTTAAAACAAAGTACTTTTTCACTCAATTTATGGACTTTTTAACTAACTTATGGAATTTGTTGCCAGAGGACTTTGTCAAGGCCAGTAGTATAGCTGGGTTTGAAAAAAGACAGGATACGTTATTATTAATTTATTAATTATTATTATTATAAGTATTTATATAGCGCCAGCGATTATACCTGGAGCTTTACAGGAAATAAGATGGACACGGTCCCTGCCTGAGAGCTTACTATCAGGAGCTGGGAGTGAATGGATTGTCCATTGTGACTGTTGGTTCTTCTCCCATGCGATCGAGATTGTCAGCTGTCTGAGGACAGAATGCTGGGCTTGATGGACCATTGGTCTGACTCAGTATGGCACTAATGTTCTTAAAGAGTATAAGCCAGTACTAACTGCATTAATTCTGTCTCTTGAAAAAGGGGGAGACATGTGGCAGAGAGCAGCATGTTAAGTCTGTGGCACCTTTATGAGGCAGAGTGGAGCCAAAGCCATGCCCACTCTGAGGTACATGAAAGCGAAAGCAGGAAGCTCAAAAGCCATTTGAAAGCCAAGGAGAATGCATTGTTGCTGAAGGCCGCAGAGGAGCTTAACTGAGGAGCCTGACAACCAAGGATGTGAGCTGGATGCGAGCCAGTCAGTGGATAGCTGCCTGGCTAGACTCAACCTTTATGTAAAGACAGTTGTATGGAGAGGCTATTGTATGTGGAGAAGCCTACACAGAACTACTGTTATGTGAATAAACTGGATGCTAATTCCCTAAGACTATGTGCATGTTCTCATACTAATTCTTGAAATACTTACATTGGCAAGCCTGAACCTGCTACATGGGGATTAAAATGAAAATTCCAGGATGTAATTGGGACTTTGTGCAGCAGCGCAGAGGGGAGGGGGAAGCATCCCAACCATCAAGAGACATGCTTGACACATACCAACTGGCATCTCAAACACATCCTGCAGCACTGTGACAGAGGCCATAAAAGAATCTCTTATTGGCTCTTTCCTAAGCAGATGCTTCCAACTTCCCAGGAACAAGCAGGGTGGGGTGGGGGCTTGTAGTGGGTATAGCACAAAATCAGGATACATGATTGACATTTCCATTGGCCAATTGGTATCAAACTCCTCTTGTACCACTGTGATAAATGTAGAGAGAATCCTCCTGTTAAAGTCTTGAAACTTACATTGCTTATAAAATGTTGACACTTTATCCAGTCATTATGAACGCTGGGCAGGGACGAGCCCTTGGGTGAGGGGTACAATCTGTCCAAATTTACTCCTAAACTGGATGGAAAACGTTACCGCTGGAAATGTGTGTAAACTATTAGATTACATTGCTTATACAATTAGGACCCTCTATCCAATCTTTCTGAAATTTGGCAGGCGTGGTCACCTGGCTGCATGGTACAAAACGAACTGTCCCTATTTCTTACAAATCAGATGAGAAATGAAGTTACAGCCAAAAATCAATTTCCCATTGAAACTAATGTACAACAAAAATGAAAACAAAATAATATAATGCCACCTGCCTCACAGGACCCTCGGAGCACTTTACAAAAACACAGCAAAAAAGTGAAACAATGCAAATCAGTTTAAAGCAGTTATTTTATTGTAATGGGGTAGTAAAAAAGGGAGGGTTGAGTACAATGAGACCACCAGTGAATCCTAAAAGCACCTAGAAAATACATTTTCAGGTGCTTTTTTTAAAGTATGGCAGGAGGAACTGTGACAAACAAGGAAACCATATAACAAATATATACAAGACTAAATGACATTTAAATAACAAAAACAAAAACAGTTCTGTGCACTTCCCTAAACAATGGGTGTTAACATGCATCACACCGACTCGGTCGCAGCCCAACGCAACATGGGGAAGAAAAGCGCCACAGATACGGTCCAGAGCGGGTCAAGCCACCAAAGAAACATGCCAGCAGCCAGGTCACTGGGAAGGGCAAGGAGATGCTTGTCTTCCATGCTGTGCACAATGCCCTACCCCTATTACTGGCACATTAACAGTATGCAAGTAGGTTACATTGTGCAGATACTGTGTTGGAAATCATGTTGTCCTACCTTTTGTAAGATATCATTAAAAAGCTTTGTATAACAAAGATAGCTTCATGCATGACATCTTTAAACTGAAAAAAATAATCTGTATGTATATTTATATACTTCACATTTCTAATCTATCGTTAGAAACCCTCTAAATAAAACATTAAATAGAAGCAAAGGGGAAGAACAAGCACAACTTTCTCTCCAAACATGACACAAGCTCAAATAATCTACTGCTGTATGCTGTAACAAACCTGGTTATTCCTATGGGATTCCCCCATGAATGATCAAAACCTCCCACTGGTGTACTTACATTCACCTAATAGAATACATGCAGTAAATTATTGGGGTTCTGAAAAGACAGTCTGGAAATACACATATGGCTGAAAAGCTAAAACATCTCACTCAACGTTCACTCCAAGGAGAAGGAAAGGAAAGCTCAACTAGCCCCACACATGGCCAGGGGCAACCTCAGGCCAACATCTACGGGTGCAAATGCAGGTAACGTTGGAGGCCAAAGTATGACTGACTAGGACAAAGTGGCCTACTGTCACGTTTAATGCCCTATAGCTATAAGTTAACTATGGTTGTAACTTTGCTATGACTTCTCCCTTCCACTCTGCTAGTGGTTTGCCACAGCCTCCAAATTTTCTGGAGACAATGGGAGGCCTATCTACTTGGCCAGTCATTTGGTAGGTGGGGATAGAATCTTGGGGATGCCTTTCAATGGTATTTTGAATGTATAGCTTGAGTTTTTACTATGTTTTGCTATCTGCCCTCAAAATTCAGGGAAGGGCAGGCAATAAGCTGAGAGAGAGACAGAAAAAGAGTTCTGCTGTTTCTCCAGCCATAGAAATCCAGGTCTTCAAAGTGCTTTGAAATTTGTCCACATCAAGGGTTATTCTCTCAATGTTTCCAGCTCATATTCCAGGATAAGTCATTTTTAAAAAATATTGATTTTTGCCTTATGCCTTGAAACCAAGTTCTCTGGCAGCCGTGTTTGTGTGTTACATTTGTCCATGGACACAGACAAGAAGAAGCCTAATTTCCATTTTAATTGGTATCTTAATGAGCACCAATTATGCAAGCTGTCAGTCTCCCAGCACAGGTTCCTCCTCGTAAAAATATACACACATTGCCCCAGAACCATGAGCTGGGAATGAAAGCGGAGTACTTTGCTACGCAGGCTGCATTTTCCTCATGTATTACGGAGCTGGGTAAGAAAGTTTCCTTGATCTGGCTCAGCTTAATCTGAATGTAGCATCCTCTACATTACCGCTAATCCAGGGTGTGAGTAGAGGTACCATGTGAGCTGCAGAAGCCACATATTAGGGCAGACACCATGAGTTGTAATTGCAGCCTGAGGATTTCATAGCATAGGGATGGGCATTTGTTTTAGTTACTATGAATATCTAACACTAAACCACTTGCATTTTTGTTATTCCTATAACTAAAATGAACAGGCTAAAATGAAAAATATTTTAGTTTAGTTATAGAAGGACCAGGAGGTGCCTGGCACTAGCCTCAGGTTGTCTGCCTTTGCTGGTAAAGGACATTTCTTAAGGGCGTAAAAAGGGTGGGGGAGCCCTTGGAGGTGAGGGGGTACAATCTGTCCAAATTTCATCCAAATTGGATGGGAAGCAAAGAAATTACAGATAAAATGCATGCACAACCCATGATGCTATAAAATTGGGACCTTTTATCCAATCATCCTGAAATTTAGCAGGGATGATCCATTGGATAAGGGAAATACTACGTCCAAATGCCATTCAGTTTGGATGGTGGGGGGAAGGGTTCTAGCTGCAACTGGGCATTTACAAACCATGATGCTTATTATAAAATAGGGCCCTTTCATCCAACCTTTCTAAAATGGGGCAGGGATTATCCTTTAGATAAGTTCATAATCTTTCCAAATTTCTTTCACAGTAGATGGAAAACAAAGGGTGAAAACAGACATGACGCTAACCACCCTTGGTGGTTATTTATGCATGTTGCAGGGCTGTATTGGTGCCCTATGCAGCCCTGAAACATGCATAAATGATCACCAAGGGTGGTTAGCGTCATGTCTGTTTTCACCCAAAGTTGTGTAAGCAAACTACAAAATTTAATTGCTTAAGAAATTTGATCCTTTTATCCAGTTTTTCTGATATTTGCCAGGGATGATCTAATGGAGGAGGGGTACAAGATGTCCAAATTACATGCAAACTGGAAGACAAGTGAAGTTATGGCTGGAAATCCATTTCCCATTGAAACCAATGGGAATAGCTAAAATAAAAATGTTTTTTCTGCACACCTTTAGACTCTCAGAATTGTACCGATGAAAGGAACATCCTTCCAACATCTGGGATACCCCTTGGGCTAAGGCTCCACTACACGTGTCCCGGAGTTCAATCCTAGATGGTATCTGAGAGCAGACAGAGCCCTGAAATTAGAGAACTGGGGTCTTTCACAACAGAACAGCCCAGGGTTTCTCCCCTTAGTATCTTCCAGTACAGTGTGTTGTATCTGGCTGGGTCCCTGGTTGGGGTTCCTCCAGCCCTGTACCTCGTTACCTTTAGGGATGGGTCCCTTCAGCAGAGGTAGTTGCAGCCTCCACTGAGTATCCTCTCCATTAGCTGGTCGGCAATGCGCCAGGTCTAACCACAGAGGGGAACAGGAGAAGTGTTCTACCTACCATCCCACTCTGCTGCCTTTCCTCAGTGTGCCACTCGCCTGATGTCTGGGCCTTTGGGCTTGTCCTCTCACTCTCCCCCCTTCTCTCTGGGGCCCCTTTTCCCCAGCGTGGTATGACCTAATGATGTGATCAGGTCATACCATTGTCATCAGATCAGGGAAGTGTCTCTGGCCTGACCTGGCTGCACCGCCCCACGGGGTGGATGGCTGGGCCAGGTACTAGAGGGTCAGGATCACCCTAAAGAGCCACCATGGGTGAGTTCTCTCACTGTCGTCGTCAGCCATTTTTTACACACTCCAGCTTTCTCCCAGTCTTTGAAGACTGGGATCGGCCCACGTTCATGTCCTTGTATCATGAACTTGTATCCTCCCACTTTCCTGCTCAGGAGCGTTGCTCCTCCTCTGCCTCCACCCTTGCCAGCTTGTGACTCCCCTACAAGAACAGAGAGATATGGGGGAGCAAGTCCATGAAGAGCCTTGAAGGTGAAAACCAAGAGTTTTTGTTGAATACATTTGAACAACAAAAAATGTCCTGTGATTTTGGGGGTTGTGTCAATGTGCTTTGTTGTCTGACAGCCACTAGTACATGCACACTGATTTTATTATGAATTATTAATAAAATTAATGGGGGAAATGAAAACAGTTGGATCACTTACAAAAAGTTCCCAAAAAGGGGGATTTGCAATAAAACAAAAATGATTGGGGTGCCTTCTGCACACCCCTACCTACGCTTAGGTGGGCCCATCCCAGTCTTGCTAGGCCACTGCCTCAAAAAAACTACTGCCAATCCAACACCACTCTGTCCAGGCTGTAAAAAAAACAAACCAACACACCACAATTCATCAGCGGTGAGTGAATTTGGGGGGGGGGGGGAGCAGGCAGTGTTGATGAATGGGTTTCTTTTTCTTAGCCCCTCTTGCAGTGTTAAGCCTGAGCATGGAGACTCACCTTAAGAGCCCAGTGACAGAGTAGGAGAGCCCCTTCCCATCTGTCCCTCTCAGTCCCAGAGTCCCCCCAGTACTGCCGATGGGACTCTGCTATTCCTTCCCTCCCACCCACAGAGTGACAGATCCACGGTGTGCCAGATGGGAGAAGGCTACAACTAGGAGGAGGGCAAGTCGCAACAGCAAATGGAGTGAGAAGAAAAAATAAGTGGGGTGGCACAGCATGCCCCCCTCCCTTGGTTATAGCTCTGCAGTCACCAGCAGATCATCAGCAAATAGTAGGGAAAGCCTTCTCCCAGACGGATCCACTGAGCTGTGACTCAGCATTGTATTCACAGTGCGGTAGGACAGTCCTCCACCCCCAAACCCCACTTCGTCCTTCACTGCCGAGCCCAAGCAGAGGGCTTAGATGCAGCTGATTTGAGTTGTCGGGTTTTTCTCCCACTTCCCTGATCAGCAGGAAGTAGATGAGTTCCCCCTTCACCCCTCTCCTTGCTGCTGTGTAACCTTTAGAGGTGGAACACATAGGGCATTAACTACCTGTGGGTAATGGCCAAATTTTCAAGTTGTCTATCCAGTGCTTGATCGGTACTCAAATGCCACGTCAGGCACGCCTGATTACCTAAAAATACCAGGTATTAAAGCTACTGAGTAACCAATTTACCAATCAGTAAATGGTAAATCAACAGGGGAAGTTGGAAAAACGGTAACAGAAGTCAGAAAAACAGGATGAAATGGGTAAATTTTGGTAATGTGAGTAGCCCACTAGGCACTAATCAATAATCATAGGTCTGGTTTGGAAAGGCCACTCTGATTTCACAGACATTTTCCACAAAATCGGAAGGACCTGGTGAAATACCGATTCGAATGCCAACCAAAATATTTTTCCCTCACCCCTCTGCAATTCTGCACATGTGCAAAACGGCCACCACCGTCCAAAAAGATAGTGGCTGCCCCACCAGAACATGGGGTTTTTTTTTGGTTTGTTGTTGTTTTCATTCAGTCCGAGTTCTGATCGGACAAAACAAAACACCCAGTTCCCATAGGAACTGGAAAAAGTTTAGACGTCAGCTCTAACTAATCGGGTACCGATTCGTTCCCAGTGTTGCCAACAGCATCGAGTACCTCAATTCCGATGGGTATGTCTGTTTTTGCAGGTACTGGTTTCAACTTTAGTAACCTATGTTTGGTTAGTGATGAGGACAACCCTGCCTAGTAGGCACTATTTCTGAGGACACCAGCGTAATCAGAACTGGAGTCGGTAACACTTGCATCCAAGTCAGGATTGCCAGGTTAGTTGCTTAACAGGGTAGTTAAAAAAATATAAGGAGACCCTCATCCACCCACTTCCAGTCACCCAACCCTTCCTTCCCAGCAACTGCTGTCTTGGATCAAACCTCCAGCTCCCGTAAGCCTCCTGCTCAAGGGTTTTTCTGACAGAAAGGAGGGGCAGTCTGTCTCAGCAGTTGCACAACATACAGTCGTCCAGAAAACAGAATCAACCTGTTTTAGAGTCTTGTTAGCTAACAGCAGCAGAGATGCTGCTGGGAGTTCCCAGGGAGTCTATTCTCATCATGCCTAGCACATTCTGTGATCTCGCCTATACTTTTATGAGTTTCCCAACGCTCCTTAATTGTCAGGAATGGAAAACGCTATCGCTCCACCACAACGTGTGTGCCTGCATTAATTAGGGCTTGTGTCTGTCCTCTATAGGATGGCAAAACAGTATAAAGCTTGGAATACTATTATATAAACAAACATGTGTAAGAATTAACCATTACCTTAGAGTCCTCAAGATGCCCCCATTGTCTTCAGTAGACAGATTCCCAGATTCACATTGGGGCAGTCACATCTGCAGCCTGTCTGAAGTTCTATGTACACTAGTGGAGCCATAGCTTTCTCCTTTGAAAAGGTCACCCAGATCTGGCTCCACAGCTTTCTCTCAGCAAGCTGCTTTAGCGAGCCTTTGGGTGATTTTCATCTCCAGTGAATTCACCTGTTACAGTCTGAGTCTGGTGGAACAGGGACCAGTTGCGATCCTGTCCCCATTCCCTCAGAATAGAGCTGAAACGAGCACTAACGAAAACTACCTGAATCCGCTACCTGAATCAAGTTGAAAATTTCACATATGAATCAGTACCCAGTTCCAGTGTCCCCGCATATCGACCTCTGGTTCCAAAATATTGGTTTTCCGTGCCACCTTTTAAATCTACAACTGGAAAATCAGTAAAACAGTACCAAAAATTACCAATTTTGAGAGTATTTGGGTACCCAATTGGTGATTGGGTAGTCCATCGAATACTAAAAACCGCATTCAAATTAGGTACCTGTTTCATCTCTACCTCAAAGCTCTGTTTTGGCTGTTCCGGCCATCTTACATACACAAAATAATCAAAATACTTTTGGGCGCAGACAACATCCATTTGCACATGTGAAAGAAAAATGTAATTTGGGTTATTGCGTATGCACAATATGGCGAGAATGGCACGTGGAAATCTGCTGAGGGAAAAAGTGTTGGAGTTCTGCATGCCAATTTGAAACTGTGGATGCCATCTGCAAATAGACAAGAGGCAATCTATTTCAGTCCAATGATAGAAAAAGTGTATCATAAGTCCTGGAATCCCAGCTTGGTGGGAACAGACCCTCTGCTTGTGGAAACTGGACAGAGAGTAACAGAAGCCACACTGGGTCAGACTAACGGTCCATCATTTAACCCAATGCCCAGCACTCGATGCCGCAGGGGACATGCAGAAGATCGAGTGGGTAGGATGTACCGCCATTTTGGGAATTTCCTCATCTTCATTCAGAGTAGAGTTTAGAGGTTTGGTAGCTCTGCTCTCTTGTGCCCCCTGACTCACAATATACTTTGCACCCCGTGCTTCTACCGAAGTTTGCAGGCTAATGCAGTAGGAAACAGGGAGGCTAAGTGATTGCTCAAAGTGACCAAGGGAACTTAAAGCCAGGCAGGGAACTTCCCTCAGTCACTGGCTAATGACCTCATGCCTGGACAATATGTCTGGCCCCCAGTAACTGTGGTAACCGGGCAACTCAAGTCAACAAACATAAGGTGAGGAGGAAAAGAGATCATGACATTTTCCAATGAGAATGGGATCATCTCATTCAATGGTTTCATTAATGTCTAGCGAGATGGTTGGGTTCTAGCCATTTCCAGGAGTCAAGGAGCTTTATTGCCTAGGATTCCAAGACCTAGGTCATCCCATTGTCATCTACATCTATCCAGAGCTGCCCATTTAACTTACAGGGGTGTGGCATTAAAAACCAATGGCACAACCTATGGTATGGGATGGCATTCCATCTACCTAATGTCTCCTACCTACCTCACTGACGACAGGACTGAGGAGTCAGATACCTCCTCTTCACTGAGCTCGGTGATGAGAATGGACTACGATTACGTAGATGGAGGTTGTGCCCCAAAACATGCATCAACTGCTTCCCAAATACAAAGACAGACAGAATCCCTGCCCCACAGCAATGACTGTCAATGAAGGTGCAGAAGTTTTCCGTGCACGCATGTGGGATTTCCAGGGCATGGGATTGGCCCCATTGACATTATGGCTGAAATGGATAGCTGATATTCAGTTTGCATGTGTTATTTGTGTTTGCAAGTAACGCAGGGAATATCTGAACAAGTATTCGTGCCCGAACAGTGTAAGAGAATGGAGAACCGCAGAGATCAAGGTCAGAGAGTCAGTTCAGGACTGGAGCCAGGAATCAATGAAGAACCAGGCCCATGGATCAGGAACAGACTCAGGACCACCACCACAGACTAAGGGCAGGGGGCAGGACAGAGAGGCAGGCAGGTAAACAGACAGAACAACCTGTTTTTGGTATTTTGTTCCATTGCTCCACTGCTCTTCCTCTTAGAACTTTTTACCTGGTATCTAACCAAAAATCTCCCTTCTTGTAACTTGTGCCCATTATTTCTCTTCCTGCCCCCTGTGGACATGGAGAACACAGAACAATTCCTTTCCCTCTTCTTAGTGGCAGCCCTTGAGAAAGGCACAAGTTCATTCCATTTGGTTGTTCCAACCTAGATCACTGATGAACCAACAGTCTACGTTATTGAACAGTAGAAATCATACAAAAAATACTAGGGTGGGGTAGCTTTCAGCCAGGAATAAATTATAATACACTGTGGGCATTTTTAGACATTGCAGCGTTTCCCCAGACTTCAAAAGTCCGGGATCAGCAAACTCCTGTGGGGGGGATTTAGACACTCCCCCCTTGACCAGACGTTGCCCGGGCACCATTGTAAACAGTGGCACCACTCGACTCCCACACATTTGAGACCTGGACTTGTAAGACCTTGGCTATCAGTGTTTTACAAGTCTGAGTCTCAAATTGTGTGGGACTTATGTGGCACTGCTGTTTACAGTGGTACCAAGGCGACTTGTGGTTGGGGGGTGGGTGGGGAGGAGGAAGAGTGTCTAAATCCCCTGGTGCAGGAGTTTGCCAACCTCGGACTTTTGAAGTCCAAGGAAAAGCTGAAATGCCCTGCATCCCAAAGCCAGATATGGGGTGGGGAGAGTGACAGAGAATGTCTGGTTGGACTGATTATTTAAATTAATCAAAGCTTGACTTTGACCTAAGTCAAAATCTCCATGGAAGTTCTCTAAGAACATGAGCTCAACTCTATATATTTGTCTGAGAAAAATCAAAACTCAGATTGCATTCATGAGTTGGAGAGCTCTATTAGTTACAATTTGGTAGGATCCTGGCTAGCAGGTGTGTTCCGCAGGCAACCTGTTTGTTTTCATTCACAAAAATCTCTTCGTTTTCAGGGATTTTGGCAAAGGAATATGTTTGTTTTCATTGTTTTGGGGGGGGGGGGGATTCATTATTTTTATTTTGAATAAAAGAAAATTCACAGCAGAATGGATGCTGCGCTGGACCACGCTGCGCATGTACATCCCTTTCCATTTTGGAAACGAGAACATGTGCAGAACGTTCCCCAGTGGCCATTTTGTGCATGCGCGGGGTGAGGAGTATTATTATTTTTTATTTCGGTAACGAAAACACTTTTCTTCTTCATTTTGTCCGTTACCACGGCTGTCATCTTCCTGCTTTAATTACTAAAATGAATGGGCCGTTGTTTGTTTTAGCAATTAAACCAAACAAAACCCAATTGCACACACACCCTCGTGGCCTGGGACAGAGATGGGGCAGAGCAAAGGCAAGTGTCCAGAGCATGAGGAAATTCCAGCACCTGAAGAGGGAAGTAGCGCATCCAGGGATTTCAGCCCAAGCTGGATCCAAAAGCAGCTGGGGTACAGGAGGCAAGGCATCGAGTGGAGCCAAGTCTCTCTCTGGCTGCTCAGGACAGGGGTATCTCGTGACCCAGGAAGTGATAGAGAACAATCAGAGGGTAGGTCTCCTGTGGCCAATCAGGACCCTGGCAGGGAGGAACCAGTAGTATAAGAGGCCACAGGACTGCAATTCCACTACTCCACCACAGTAGTCTTGTGGCAGCATAAATCCTACTTCTGCCCACAATACCAGAGGACATAGGTTAGCATCCTGTTTTCCCCTGGTGTCATGAGACAGTTGTAGACATAACTTTCCTTTCAGTATTTCTTCCCAGGCCTGTTGCACCAATTACATCTGTAATGTGCTGAACCGCGTTGTTTTTAATTAGCTTCTATGTGGTTAGTTTCTAGGTTTTTAGGGCCGACTGAAGTTTTTAATGGAGAGGCTCCAATTGACCTGATACATGTCCTTGGGCAGGAAAATGCAAGAAATGGAATGAGAGGTGAGGAACCTTTTCCCTGAGGTCGCTGAGTGAAAGCTGTAAAGCTCCATTGACCCAAAGCTTCTTACCTGTTAAGACCTCTAATTCAAAGGGTCTCCCAAATTCTTCTAATGTGACCCCCTTTTTGAGACTTAAATATATAATCCCATCACCCCAAAGAGCATCACAGGCATGCAAAATGGATCAGATACCTGGGATTGTCGCTCGCTCCCTCTCCTTAGCCTCCTCCTTTAATCTCCACCTCTGAACTAGCTCCCCCACCCACACTGATGGTCACTCTCTTGATCTTGTGTTCTCTAAGAACTGTTCTGTCTCCGATCTCTCTTTCAAACCCCATTTCCTTGCCTCCTTCAACCTCTCCCACTGCTCCCCCTCCTCTTCCCCATCCCTTCTGCAATCTGCAGGCCATTCTGCCCCAGGACTTTGCCTCCTTCCTCTCTTCTCTTCTCCCCTCGGTCTTCTCCTCCTCCTCCCCCGATTCTGCCATCTCCGCCTTCAATTTCTCTCTCACCTCCACCCTCGACACCCTTGCCCCCCTCTCCTCCCATTCGGCTCGCTCCCGTAACCCTTGCCCGTGGCTCACCCCCACCATTCACCATCTCCGATCCTGCACCCGGGCTGTTGAATGCCTCTGGCGCAAATCCCACTACTGCGCCGACTTCCTCCACTTCAAATTCTGCCTTTCATCGCTCAACTCTGCTATCTCCCTTGCTACACAGCAGTACTATGCCTCATACATTGAGTTCTGCTCCCAGGACCCTCGCCGCCTCTTTTCCACCTTTGACTCCCTTCTCAAACCCCCCTATCCTCCTCCTCCCTCTTCTCTCTCCACTCAGGATCTTGCCCTCTTCTTCACCTCTAAGATTGACAAGATCTGCCTGGAAAGCGCTTCCAAGTCCTCTCCCCCTACTACTCCCCCCCTCCTGTCCTTCCCTCCCACCTCCCTTGAGGAAATTTCCTCCTTGCTCTCCTTCTCCAACCCCTCCAATTGCCCCCTGAACCTCATTCCTTCCCACCTGCTGACCTACATTGTTTCCACGGTCGCCCCTCCGCTCCTGCACATCATCAACCTCTCCCTCTCTACCGGCTCCTTCCCCTCTGCCTTTAAACACGCCACTGTCTCTCCCATCCTCAAAAAGGTCCACTCTGGATCCCTCTAATGACTAGGGGCGGGAAACCGGTAGAATCCGGTATCCGATAATGCCGGTACCGGGCGTACCGGCATTATCGGATTCGACCCGGTAATCCGGACCGGGTACCGGATTCCGGGGTACCGGATTTTTTT
>QEPC01014804.1:518750-544126 GCA_003113815.1 Sphenodon punctatus
TCCCCCAACCGCCTTCGTCCCTTCTCCCTCGCTGCCCCGCACGCCTGGAACTCCCTCCCTGCCCTCGTCCGCCTTGCCCCCACCCTCCACACCTTCAAGTCCCTCCTCAAAACCCACCTCTTCCGCTCCGCCCTTCCTAACTCCTGCTAAGCATCCCCACCCAGGATTATCCCCCACCTGTTATCTGCAAACTCCCAATTTACTGCAACCAAGCCAAGAACTTGTACCTGAGTTCCCGCATCCTCATGAATGTTGCATCCCTTGTGTCTCCCTCTGTTCCTCCTCCCCTGTCTTTAAATTGTAAGTTCTTGGGCAGGGACTGTGTCTATCTTATTCTTTGCAAAGCACCAGGTACATCACTGGTGCTATATAAATGCTAATAATAATAAAATAAAACAACAACAACGGAGCTGCAATGAGTATACCTGTCAAATTTACAGTATCTGAATCGATTTAAAAATTTCAGGTAGAAATCGATACCCAATGTCCCCTAATGTCCCAGAATTTCAGTCTTGATTTTTCAGTTTTTTGTCCCGATTTACTGATAAGTAACTGGAAAATTAAAAAATTGATACTGAACAATTAGCAGTTTTGGGGGGGGGGGGGTATCTGGCTACCCCCCAATCAGAATTTTGGTAGCCCACTGAATACCCACCATGGTACTCAGAAATGTGGGTGTTACATCCAGTACCTAATTCAGCAGTAAGCTGAAATAATTGGTGTTTTCATACGTGATAATATTGTTTGCATTTTCAGATAACCCACCAAGTAGCCAAATAAGTATTCGCCATGGAGATGATACACAAATAAACAGAGACATGACTATTTTGTTTCATTCATTTTGGAGAGTTTGGTATTTTGCACACTTAGGCCATTTTTAAACGGGCACGGCCAGTGGGCAGGTCTGCGTGCGCTCGGTGGGGCACTGCCAGTGAGTGAGGGGGGAGGGGCTTCAGATGGGGTGGGATGGGTGCGCGCCCCTGAATCCTGCACTTCCCACTCATGCCCCCGCACGGAGCATCCCGGGCTTTTCCCCCGATGACCCATGCGTAGGCAGGAGTAGACTGTGCGCGGCTCACAGGAGTGCGCACCTACCCATGCCATCTTCATATGGGTGCTCAGGTGGGTGGGTACGTCCTGTGTAAAAACAACCTTAGTTCCAACATTATACATATTCCAATTCATAGCCTCCCTTTCCAGCAAGCTCAGGGAAGCTTACAAGCATACAAAAATATAAAAATGAATCTCATCGAATTTCTGTTAAAAAAGCCACTCCCACCTGCACACCCAAACTCCATCTCTCCCCTCCAAAAGCGCTGCCCAATAATTAGGTCTTGCATTGCCTTCTGAGGATGCTCAGGCTGAGAACCAGTGGGATACAGTAATTTTTTTCCAGCTCTAACCATGCCACCATCTGCAGAGGACACAACCACACTTTGGAGCAACCCCTAATTTGGGAATCTTTGCTCGGACGTAGAAGGATCAAACACACTTTTAAGTCCTCCCTTCTTTCTTGTACCGTCATGGACATGGTAGGAGAGGGGAACATATTTATGATGGAATTAATTCACAGGCATTCCCACTATTTCATCTGCAGCCCAAGAAATCCTAGTCATGAGCGTCATTAGCGTGCCAGCTAATTCTTCTGAGAATACCTGCCCTGCCTAAATGCGGACTGCAGTGTTCCCAGTTTCAACAGGGTTTTGCTTTGGGCTGTTGTTTTATTTATGTCATCTCTCTAATTGTACCCGAGCGCTCGGCTACTACACCCAAAATGTTTCACATCACTTCCCAAGGCCTCTGGCTCTCTGCCTTAGCAACAGGGATGGAGACTGAGCAGCAGATGTATTGGATGTTTTTAGATGGGAGAGCTTTCTCCCGCGGCTTTAAAATGCAGCTCGGAGGAAATCCCCACAGGAGAATCAGATGCTCCTCGCTGGACCATAAGTCACCCCGGTGCCGTTGGAACCAGCAGCACCAGGTGACTCCCAGAAGTTTTGAGATGCGGACTATTACCTAGTTTCCCTATTACCTATGTACCTATGACCCTAGGTTTTCCCAAGCTGCATTTTAAAGCTGTGGGAGAAAGCTCTCCCATCTAGAAACACCCATTGTCTGCGTGTAGCGGAGTAACAGGAATCCAAACTGATAAGAGGGAGACTCCAAGTAAAATGTCGGTTTCGGATTGTTGCTTTTTTCCAGTTTTCGTTCTTTATTAATTTCAGATCTAATTTCAGTTTCAGATCTTTTCCAGCCATAGCCAGCACAGCCGAGACAAGACGACACACACAGCATCCAAGTGCAGCGAACTGACGTGCGCCGTTGTCAGCGACAGTGAAGCTGAAACTTAAGTTACAGTTGACGTCAACGTCCAAAAATCACAGAAAAAAAGAAAGCAACACAAAAGAGCCATAACGGCTTGATTTACGGATTATGGTTTTAAATCCAAAACAGCAATTTTCTGAAGATTTCGGTCCTATTCTAAACAGAAATTCCCGTCCCTACAAGCTGAGGAGAACTTGTCTTCCAAGATCCTACTCAGAATTGCTCCCCCCACGCCGCCCCCCCCCCCAGTGGATACACAGACCATGGATGGGTTTTATCTGGCTCTTGATTAAGGGGAGGGTGGGCGGGGCTTAGGGCAGGGATGGGGAACCTCAGGCCCGGGGGCCAAATGCAACCTACGGCAGATTTTTATGCGGCCCCTTTCCAGTTCCTGGATCTCGCCCCAGGATCCACTTTCTACCCTCAAGCCCTGAAAGGGAACAGAGATGAGGGTCTGCTTTCAAGGAGTCAAGGAGAGGGACTTTTTAAAGTGACCCCCTGGGAGAAGAAAAAAACCCTAACCCAGTGGTGGGGAACATAAACTGTTTTTATATCTTTGTGCATGTTTTATGTTTTTATATTTTTGTGAGCCGCCCTGAGCCTTTATGGGAAGGGTGAGGTAGAAATTGAATGAATCCATTTTTAAAAATAGGATACGGATTTTGGGTTTGGATAAAACACCAAAACGCACACAAAAAAAGGCCCTTTTTAGCTTCCACATTTCAAACACAAAAGATGCCCTGCAATTTTCAGGTTTGTATTAGCATCCTTTGTGCCTCTCCATTTCCACTTCTAATTGGATATTTTTAATTGCCGGTCTAGACGTCTGAACAGTCTTTCAAGTTTTATGGTGTGTTATGCTGGTCAGGGGGGAGTTTAGCCCCAACAATCGGGATCTAGAGCAGTGGACGGGGTTTTGATTGAGGTTTCCTTTTGATCTATGAGTGCCTTGTGTTTCGGGGGCTTGGCCTGCTTCCACAGGCAACTGCGGGAGAAGCTGCACTCAGGGAGTTACATAGGATGGGGTGAAGGCGTGAGATTCCCCTGCCTGGTGCTCTGGAGCTCATTGATATCAGGGTCCTTTGCTGTGTTTTGTAGCGTCACCACCTGTGCTTGTGTGCATGCACGCACACACACGCACACACGCACGCCCCAACCAACTGTGGAAGGTCCCAAAATTTGGAGACACAAAATACTAAATTGATTTAGGAGTGTCATGTGAATGATATCCAAGTGAGTTGCTGAAACCTTAACAATGGCTTTGATGGATCCGTTTAGTACATGTAAACATGGCCTCGGAGAGGTTGCGTTGGTCATCTCATCTCTGCCTCCAGGTGCCCAGTGATGATCAATCCCATGTCAGTCTCTTGGTTCAATGCCTTCAGATCAACATACCTCAGGGGACCATCTCCTAGGTTCCATTGCAGGTTCCTCCATCAACAGGAAGTGGCCTTCTGTCTGTCCAGTTCTGGGCACCACATTTTAAGGACGTTGACAAACTGGAACGGGTTCAGAGAGGAGCGACAAAGATGGCCAGGGGTCTGGAAACCAAGTCCTAGGGAGGAAAGGTTGAAGGAGCTGGGTATGTTTAGCCTGGAGAAGAGAAGACTAAGGGGAGACAGGATAGTCATCTTCAAATATCTGAAGAGCTGTCGCAGAGAGGATGGCAAAGATTTGTTCCCTGCCCCTGAGGGCAAGGCTAGAAATAAGGGGCTCAAATTACAAGGAAGCAGATTTCGGTTAAACATTAGGAAGAACTTCCTAATGGTACGAGCTGTTGAACAGTGGAACAGACACTGCCTGGGGCGGTGGTGGGCGCTCCTTTGCTGGAGGTTTTCAAACAAAGGCTCAACGGCCGTCTGTCAGGGATGCTGCAGCTGTGGATTTCCTGCACTGAGCAGGGGGTTGGACTAGACTTTGATTCTATGTCCTTGCAATGCACCGTGGATGGGTGGTGAGGGCTTGGGCAGGGATGTTCTCGGTGGCTACTCCTCAGCTTTGAAACTCCGTTTGCAATGGGGGTGTTTCAAAACCAATAATAAAACATTTTTGCTTAGGTGGGGGTTCTGGTGGCTGGGGATATGTTTTAAAATTGGTTTTATGTAAATTCTTTAAATGTATTATTTGGTTTTTATTGTAGCCAGGGACCTGTGCTTACTCCATTATCCCCATTGCTGCCAATGGGAGAGAAAAAACACAGTGAATACGGATTCTCAATTGTAGCCTTCCCTGAGCCTGAGATTATTGGGATAGAAGTGTAAGGTGTATATTTATTGCATTCATTTTGTTAAGCGCTCCAAGCACCATTCGGCAGGGAGGGGATGTTATATAAATAAAATGATTATTACTATTATTGAATAAATCAATATGAGTCGACTGATTTTTTTCCCCAGGAGGGACCTTTTACTTTGGTGTCATTTGGAAAACACCAGATGTTGCAGCGACCCTGCTACTTAATCTACACTCACAGCCAACGGTATAATTTCCTAACAACAATATTGTCGATTAACCCAGACTCTACATTTAAAAGTCCCCTTCACCACCAAATGGCAGCGACGGGGTATTTGTTGCATTCCTTCCCCCCCCCAATTGGAAAGGAGACGCAGAGAACGGGGGGCCGCTGCAGAGAGGTTTGTTAGAAAGCCTCCCCGTGGATTTGTGTAAGTTGCTAGGGCAACTGTCCTGGAAGGAGGTGGCGCCTGCGTGCCTTGTGGCCATTGAAGACCCCGCCCCTGCTAGAAGGGGTGGACCTCCTGAGGCCGCGTGTAGCGGCACTCCAGGGAGTAACGGCTGGAGAGTCAGCAGCAAGCTCTCCTTGCTGCTGAGATAGCCAGCCTGCACACTAACAGCGGTGATCAGCCCAAAGCATGGGGAGGACAAGGGAAAAGAAGGAAGGGAAGGGGCAGGCAAAGGAGGCCGTGCGGCGTGCGGATTGAGCTGAGGCAGATCAAGAGATCTGCATCCAGGAGGGGCAGTTGGCAGGTGAGACCCTCCCGAGCAGGGCCGCAATGGTCACGCAGCTCCAGGAGTGTAAGGCCCTAATGAGGGCCCAGAGGCAACCCTCTGCAGCCGCGAGTCACCCAGGACCTAGGCCGGCAGAAGGGCCGGTTGAGAGATCCAGGCAGCATGCCTCAGAGGCCCAGGAGGACCCTATCGGAGCCTGTTCCTCCAGTTGGGACAGGGGAGGACACTGCCCTAATCCCAGAGGAACTGGGGAGAGGAAGTTAGTTAAAACTTTATTGTTGACCATAGGTCATAAACAATTAAACAAAATTTAAACATTACACACAGCACAGGGCCAAAGGCCACAAAAAGGGAAAAGGGGAAATTTTCAAACAATGATTACTTCTCAGTAGTTACATACAAAAAACCACTAGGACTCAGAAAAACCATTACACAATAAATTCATTACAGATGAAGGTTTAGCTTAAGAATTAATCCCAATTAAGGGTATTTTTCTTCCAATAACTTTTGCTTACTAAGAACAAGTCAACCTTCTCTGAATAGCCAAAGCACTGAAACAAAATTTTGCCACCTGTTTAGTGATTTCCGAGTTTCTAGGAGACAGCCATTTCTTAATTATAATAGGCCATTGTAATGTGTTTATGTCTCTTAATAAAGGCTTCAATAAACACTGGCGATTCTTCTCATATGCCGGGCAGAATAATAGTACATGTTGCAGATTTTCTACTACCCCATGATCACAAGGGCAGAATCGTCAACTTTTATCAATACTATGATATCGACCTTCCGTCCAGACCGAAGGATAGAGTTGAAAGTGAAACAAAGAGAATAAACGTCTGTGGTGGGGTTCATTCCACGCCATTAAGTAACTATTGGGACTGTCATCCATTTGAATGAAACGATAATCAGGGGCAATTTTCTGAGAAATAATCTCACTTTGTAGCATTTGGAAGTTCTGGTCTGCAATCCTAGCTTTAACCAAAGTTATTGCCCTAGGATTATCGTAAGAATTAAAAAACTCGACCAAGAAGCCTAACCCATATACTTGTTCCTTAATCCTATCCGACCAGTCTGAGTTTAACCCCTGTGCAAGTCCTAGGGGAGAACTATTCCCTAATCTATATACTGCGATCTTAAGCCAAAAAGAGATCACAGCAACTAAGGCCCTAGCTCTCATCGATGGAACCTGGGCCTCTGCCCGAAGCAAAACTGATGGAGTTCCCCTAGGAACACCTAGAATTATCCTGAGGAATTTATTTTGGAACTTTTCCAGTTTGTCTAGAAAGTCCCCACCCCATATCGGGAATGCGTAAAGGAGCTGTGCAATTATCTTTGCCGCAAAGAGTCTAAGGACTGGTAAAACCAACTGGCCTCCCTGTTTATAGAAGAAAGATTAAAACAGTTATTGATTGATTTACTTGTTGCTCAGCATGAATGAAATGATTAGACCAAGAGCCAGACGCAACTATGTAAATCCCTAAGTATTTAAACTCTTTGACCTGCTCAATTGGTACATTACCCATCCTCCAAGTAAGTGTTTTATCGCTATTCCTTCTACCAGTGATCAAAACTTTAGTTTTATCATAGTTTACTGACAAAGACTCACGTTTGCAGTAAGTCTCGAATTTTTGGAGGGCCCTACGCAGACCTATCTGGGTCTGTGAAATTAAGACTGCATCATCCGCATAAAGTAAAATCGAGATCTTCCTAGGCCCTAATTTCAGGGGGTGAAGAGACTCATCCCTCAAAAAAGCCACTACGTCATTGAAAAAAAGATTGAATAGGGCCGGGGAGAGGAAGAAGGGTGGTGGTGCCGCCTGTGCGGTATAGAGCCGACACAGAAGGAGGGGGCAGGACCATGGACCATAGGCCACCCCAAGCCCCGGTAGTGTCATGGGTGGGCGTGCAAGCAATGCCTGCAGGACTGTCGCCTGGGTATCAAGGGGAGCAGAGGGTCCTTGCGGGAGGAGGCCTGGGGGGCCTAGACCAGCCGGTAGGTATGGGCCCCCTACTTCAGGCCGTGTACCCTGGGGGGGGGCGGGGAACCAGCTGCTGCCCTTGGAGCTTCCTCCTGCACCTGTTGATGCTTACGGGGTCTTGGGGTTAGCCCAGTACTACCAGCAGGCCCCCTGCTGGCCTACGATGGTACAGCAGGGTGTGAGGCCCAACCTGTGTGGGCAAGCCTCAAGTCCTTCCAGGCCAGGCCAGGCGATGTCATTACAGGGCGACAAAGGCCCTCCGGCTAGCAGGAGAAGGATAGAAGAGACGGTCACAGAACAGGACACCGCCGACGCAGAAATCTGGCGGAGGATACTGGCCATTGAGAGAGAGCTGAGGGGTGAGGCCCGAGCGCCTCTGGGAGAGATGCCGGCCAGGGCACCTTGTCACGGAGGAACATAGGGTCACACACATGTGATACTGGCCTACATGTCTACTACATGTCTACTACAAGCCTAGTAAATATGTAAAGCAAAACATGCAACATCTATGTAATGTTACAATTGAGAACTGTAAAACCTAAATCAGGGCTGTGACACGTGACCAAGCCCCAAGAAATGGAAAGACAGTTTGTTGATTCGCCCCAGATAGATGGCCAGAGACATTTAATATGCTAATGCAGGCAGCCATTGCCTTCGTGCAAGAGACACAGAAAAGCTGATAAAGAGAACAAAAGGAATTCTAGATGCCTCAAGAAGATACAAGAAGTTTCCTCCTGGGGATATAAGGAGTTGTACCCCAGAGGGGACAGTGACTATCAGGAACTCACTCACCATCTTGCAGCCAGGAGGGATGAGCCAAGCTATGGACTGAGAGGCAAGACTTTGCTCTCTAGCAACTCTAAGGCTGAAGACCCAGTTGCTTACATCAAGGACTGAGAAGAACTTATGGACCTTTGTAGGGTAAGATGCTTATTTAGGAACTCAACCAGTATAGATCATGAATGCGTTACATTTACCTTTGATTTCTAGTAACCACTCTGTATCAACTATCTTGCTTATGTATCAAAAAACTGACTACTTATCTTTATGAACAAGTGTCTGTGCCTAACATTGGAACACAAGTGAGCAACAAGAGTTCTCAAGCTCTTGCGAACCCAGAGATTAAAGAGTCTGTAAACCGGAAGGATCGGGCCCTTGAGTGACAAAGGGGTTGTCCCTGCGGCAGGCTTGAATCGGCCAGAGAGAGAAAACTGGTTCAAGTGGGCTGTACGCGAGGGAAACCGAGTCACTCAAACCCGGTAAAGTGGGGGTGTGGACCTCCAACTCGTGACACACCTAACCCCCCCCTTCACTGCCAGTGGGCGGGGTGCACGGTGAGGAAGGAAGGCTGGGCAGTGGGGATACGGGGAATAACACTGTGAAGGAATAGGGAGAGGGGGCTCACAGAGTGGGACCCCCAGGCCCGGGGTAGGTGAGGCGTCAAGGATTCCCCCTGGGGCCGTGATTGGTGACATGCCTGCAGGTCCTGGGGTGATAGTGCCCGGCCAGGCTCTGCAGAGCAGGGCGCCTCAATTGACTTGCTGGAATGGGCTGTGGGTATGGCTGACACTGGCGGTACCACCACCCAGTGTCCCAGTCGAGCAGACACAGGAGATTGGGGGCGGCCGGGGGACTTCACGAGTGGTAGAGACAAGGAAGGTCCAGGAAAAAGGGGCAGAGGAACTGGTCACGGTTACGGCTGGGACGGGCGACAGGCCATGAGATTCCCACCCCGCGGGGGCGCTATCCCGTGTACGTCTGCACCTTTCAGGGCACATTTGCTCCCAGCAGTAAAAGAAAAAAAATTAAAAGGGGAATACATAGACATTTACGCCCTCTTGTTCAGTGATCCGATCTTGGATCACTCGGAGCCAGAGGACGGCAAAGAGAAAGAAAAATTCAAGCGCCCAAAGGCTGACAGGAATTGGGCTAACTGGACAGTGGCTTTTGCTGTGCATATGGGGGTCATACTCCAGACTGATCCCGGCAGAGATTTGGAGCTCCATAAGTACGCAGACATAATTCGGCGGGCTTATGGAACGGGACCAGTTGGTGCGTGGTTAAGATATGAGGCGGCTTTCCGTCACAGGGCAGCAACCACCCCCAGGCTGCGCTGGGATGTCCATGCTCCAGATCTTTGGCTGGAATGTATGGTCGACGTCACCAGGGTCCCTAGGGCTGATAGTGGACGTCCCTTAGTCTGGGGGGGGGGTGGCCTGGGGGAGTGAGTTCTTTTGGGGTGACTATCGAAGGGGCAGCCGTGGAAGCCCCAGCATATGTTGGGAATTTAACAAGGGTGGCCGATGTAATAGGGCAGTTTGTAGGTTCCAGCGTGGTTGCTCAAATTGCAGGGGGGAGGTGGGGGTCACCCAGCAATTAACTGTTCCCGGTCCAAGCAAAAAAGAGCTAAATCGGCATATAGTTATGGGGGTTGGAGCTGGAAAGGGGGGACAAGGCCCCCCAGCTGGGGCACACACTGCAAAAGGGGCCGACCCCAGTCAAAACTGATCAGTTAGAATGGGCACTGCGGGGGCACCCGAACGGAAGGGAAGTGAGTTATATAGTTCAAGGTTTTAAATTTGGGTTTGTTATACCCGCGGGTCCAGTGTGGCAGTGAGGAAAAGTGAGGAATTTGAAATCTACAATGGGAATGGAAGGTATAATGAAAGGAAAGATAGCAAAAGAGGTCGCGGAAGGGAGGATAGCAGGCCCATTTGATCAGGCCCCCCAAGGACAATTTGGTTGTGTCCCCATTAGAAATGGTCCCCAAAAAAGCAAAAGGGGAATTCGGCCTGATTCACCATTTGTCGCACTCCCAGGGTGGCTCGGGGAATGACGCCATCCCAAAGGAACAATTAACAATTAAATATGCGTCCTTTGATGAGGCCGTGGATAAGGTAAGGGCCAGGGGGAAAGGAACGCTGCTGGCGAAATGTGATGTAAAATCTGCATTTCGATTACTGCCGGTGCATCCCAGTAGTTTCCATCTTTTGGGTTTTCGGTTCCAGCGTCGGTATTACTATGACCAAGCCATGCCGGTGGGCTGTTCGATCCCTTGTTCCGTCTTCAAGCGTTTCAATACCCTGATTGCGTGGATCTTTAGTAAGAGACTAAAAGGGGGTATGGTATCGAAATATCTGGATGATTTCTTGATAATAGGCTGCCCCCGGTCCAGGGAATGTGCATCTGCCTTGCAATTATTTAAAGAGGTCGCTGATGAATTGGGTGTTCCCCTGGCTCCCGAAAAAACAGAAGGGCTGACAACGAGAGTCACGTACTTAGGAATTGAGCTCAACATGGAACTTATGACATCGAGGTTGCCTGAGGATAAGTTGGCAGGTACCAGGGACAAGATCAAGGACTGCATCGGGGCCTGGAAGATTACCGTCCAAATGCTACAATCATTAGTCGGGACACTGAATTTCACCTGTTGGGTGGTTGCCCCCAGGCAGGCATTCTTGTCCCGATTGTATGACAAACTGAAGGGGGACTTGCCTCCCCACTACAGTATACGGGTCACCAGTGAAATGCATCAGGACCTCGGGGTGTGGCTAGCATTTTTGGCGGAGTATAATGGGGTAAGCTTTTGGAGAGAACAATGGCTCCTACGAGCTGACCTTCAAGTCCAGTTGGACACAGCAGGTGGGACCGGGTTCAGAGTCTACTTCTGAAACCATTGGTGCACAGCCCCATGGTCAAAAGAGCGGTACTCCCTAGGAGTCACTAGGGACCTCACGTTCTTGGAGCTCTTCCCCATAGTGGTTGCAGTGTTGCTCTGGTCCAGACAGTTCGCCAATCGGACGGTGGTATTCTGGTGTGACAACTCCGCAGTTGTCCACGTTGTGAACTCGCTTTCTTCCCCATCGCCAAAAGGCCACGGGGTTGGTTCGGCCCCTCGTATTGGCATGTTTAAGAAACAATATTATGTTTCTAGCCCAACACGTCCCAGGAATCGATAATAGCATAGCTGATGCATTGTCTCGGTTCCAGATGGAGCGTTTTCGGGAGCTGGCGCCTAGGGCCAGGGCGGACCCGGATCCTTTGCCACCGGGCTGTACATGCGCAGAATGGTCCAGTGGCCGTTTGTGCATGCACAGTGGGATTTTAATTACTTTTTAAAATTAAAAATAATTTAAGCAAATTTTTTTTTTTTAAACAAAATCACTATTCACGTGCAAAATGGCCACCAGGGCCAATCTGCGCATGTGCACCCTTTCCCAAAATGGCACCGGCAATGTTGGCGCCATTGTGGGAAAGGGCACCCATGCGCAGAATGCTCCCAGTGGCCATTTTGCACATGCAAGGTTTTTTGTTTGTTTTTTTAAAACGAAAACGGATGCTTCATCTGTTTTAGTATGTTAATTACTAAAACAAATGGGGCTTCATTTGGTTTAGTCATTTATGAACTGCACCCCACTACTCGTTTCCTAAGAGCAGCTAGATGATGGAATGGATTGCCAAAAGGAGGTTGTGGAATCGCCTTCCTTGGATGTTTTCCAAGACCTGGCTGAATAAAAATCTGTCTGCAACGTTCGCAGAATCTGAGAGCTCGACAGGATCATGAAGATCATCAACTCCAGCCCCCTGCTTGGTGCAGAATTTGCCATACATAGATCACCCGGACGTAGACCTCTTCTTAAAACCCTACAACGATGGAGAATCCTCAGCTTCCCTGGATAGCTCGTTCTACTGTCCCACTGCCATTGCCATCAGGAATTTGTGCCTGAGGTTCAGTCTAAATTGCCCGCGGCTTGTCCCCATGGCCTGCCCTCTGTAGCAAGAGAGAACAATGCTTCTCCATCTTGTTTAGAACAGCCTTTCAAATATTTGTAGATGGTTATCAGAATGTTATTGTAGACTGCTATCCTTTTGTGGTCTGCTGTGTCAGCCTGACCCTATTTTGAGACTTGGAGTAAGGGCTGGACTAGGTGATCCTTGAGATGCCTTCCAAAGGTATAAGTCTTTTATTCTAGCCAAACCAACTTTTATAAGTCTTCCAAAGGTATAAGTCTTTTATTCTAGCCAAACCAACTAAAGTCCAGATCCCAAGGACCCAAGCTCCTCTGCAGTGCTCCAGAAGTGCAAAGGCATGCACCAAATGGGCAACAACATGCATCACGCTACTGCGGCAGCAACTTCTTCCCTTTCGAACATAGACCTGACTGGGCCATTATCTCCGCAATGGGCATAGCTGGAGATGAAACAAAGATCCACTTCTATTTGGTATCTAAGTGGATGCCATGGTATCTGCCAGTATCCAGATGGATATTGAATTGTACCCAGATGGATACGGATTTGTATCCAGTTAGCATTCGGTGAATGTCCAGTTAACGGGATTATCATTAACAGCTTACCAAATTGCCATTTACCGCATTACTCTTTGCCCCTAATTGTTTGTTTATATATATATATATATATATATATATATATATATATATATATATATATATACTCCCTCCCTCCAGACCCAGTTTGGTTATGTGGTCATGAGGTAAATGGTAATTTGGTAAATGACCATTCTGACTTGGTGGCTAACTGCCACGGTAATCAGCTAAGTACCAGATAACCACCAAATTAACCATAATACCGGATATTATCTGCGGATGATTATTTTGGTATTTGCTTCAGCGCTAGGCGTGGTCAGCGAAAAGTGCAGCCGACATGGACAACCTTCTGTTGGGTCAGGACACAAGACCTGACATTGACACATTTTAGGTAGGCATCTCTGCTAGATGTGAAGGTACGGTGGCTGAGTGGCTAAGGCACTTGATTAGCCCAAGAGCTTTACGTTCAATTTCTGCTTGGTCTCAGCCATTTGGCTGCCTCCCGTCCACCCAGCTGTAAATGAGTCCCTGGTCTATGGGGTTAAAGACCCACACAGCCAAGACAGGATTTGTATGCTGGTCTTCCAGCTTGGTATCCACTAGGCTTTACTGGGAGATCTGGCTTCTAGACCTGTGCCTGCTGTGTAGGATTAGGTGAGCCATTCTCTGTCTTCTCTGGTTCCAGGAGTGCCGGTTCAGCCCAAGCCACCACCTTGGCAATTGTCTCGGGCATAGTGCATGTCTGATAGTTTGGGGAAACCAAGCAATTTAACTGAGACCATCCGCAGTAACACCCTTGCAGGGAAATGCAAGCCTGCAAATTCTCTTGCAGCAATAAAGAAGTCAGCCAGATACACAAGGAAGCGTACATGCTTCATCCCTGGATGTTAAGGCAAGACAGAAACCGGCTTTGATGATACAGATCGGGCTTCTCTGAGATTGTCATTTCCACACGCTGTTAGCAGTGAGGGTAACGCAACAGAGACCAACCCTGAATATAAGTTACACACAGCAGTGAACTCTGTGGGCTCTGGCGGATTTATGCTGGGGTAACCCGGAGTCAAATCCAGCCCCTAATCTCATTCCGCTGTGTGCGTGTGCACTTAGGAATGAGAAGGGAAAACATATTGGCACAGCTAAACCTGCCAGACATGCTAGGACATGAGGAAAGCTGCATTCTTCAGCAATGCCACCTACAGGCTACTGGTGTTGCTGGTTTTCTGCTTTGACAGCTAAGGAAAAGCAAAACGCTGGCTGGGAACCTCCGATGATGCAGCCTTGAGATGAGAGAAGGGGAAAAAAAATGGAAACCCAGAAGCCAAGCAAAAAGCCGTGGTGTGACTTCCTTTTCATGCAGAAGATGGACAGAGCAAAAGCTCTGATTTGTGCCGCAAACATTCGGAGAGGCTGTATAGGTTAGAGTGTGGAGAAGACAACTATGGAGAGGGATAGGACAGAGGTTTACAAAAGCACAGGTAATGCAGACCAAGCCCAGAGAGAACTGTTATTTCCCTCTTTTCATTCCCCTCCTCCTGGGGTCACCCTCTGAAATTAACTGGAAGCAGATTGACAACAAACGAACGTCATTGTCCCACACTCCCCCTTCAGAACTGAAGCTACCACTGTCAGAGACAGGATACTGGGCTGGATGGACCACTGGTCTGACCCAGTGTGGCACTTCTGATGTTCTT
Source organism: Sphenodon punctatus (assembly GCA_003113815.1). Classification (NCBI taxonomy): domain Eukaryota; kingdom Metazoa; phylum Chordata; class Lepidosauria; order Sphenodontia; family Sphenodontidae; genus Sphenodon; species Sphenodon punctatus. The sequence continues at coordinate 533,034 of QEPC01014804.1, forward strand.
CTGAAATATTAACCTAGAGTGTGGTCGCCATGTCGGTCCCAGATAGGGGATGGACAAGTTAGTTAAGCTGGTAGCGCTGGGATTGACTTCCATTGGTGAGAGGATTGAACCCCACAGAGCCACTGAGCTCTTCCTCAGGCAAGAATAAAGAAGGTTGAAGCTGGAATTTAACTACATTAATTATTATTATTATAAGCATTTATATATAGCACCAGAAATGTATCTGGCGCCTTACAAAGAATAAAATAGACACTGTAACCCAGGTTTGATTGACATCGGATAGCTAGTAGTAAGGTAAGGTCATTAGCGACAAGCTTAGAAGGTAGCTGTTTCAGAAAGGTCATTAGTAACGTAAACAGTCTAATAAATACAAAGGGAAAACAGCCAATCTAAACAGCAAACTGGCTGTTACAAACTGTTCACTCCAGCTTCCAGAAATTACGTCCCCTGTGGGCACGGATGAGCATTGGCCTTCACAGCATCCAATGGCGAGGAGTTCCACAAGTTTGGCATGAGAAAAGGGAACTTCCTTTTGCTTGTTTTAATTCTGCTGCCTGTATGTCCATGGAGGTGCACGTTACTTCTCGTACTACAAGAAAGGATTAAGCACCAGCTTCCTAATCACTTCCTTCACACCGAAGAACATAAGAAATGCCATCCTGGATCAGACCAATGGTCCGTCCAGCCAAGCATCCCATCTCCAACGGTGGCCAATCTCAGTCACTTGGAGAAGCCCCCAACAGGTCATAACGGAGCGATCCATCCCCTCTTGTTCACTCCCAGCTCCAGACAGTCGGAGGTTACGTTCCCCCAATCTACTTGGCTAATGGACCAAGTTCTCTTCAAGAACATTATCCAGTCTTCCTTTAAACCCAGCTATTCTACTGGCCTCAACCACCTCTCTCTGGCAACGTATTCCAGAAGTTAACTGTGCGTTGAATGAGAAAATACTTTCTTTTAATTGCTGTCCATTAGTTTCATGGATACTACCCTCCTCTAGTACTATTTGAGAGGGTAAATAACCACTCCCTATTAATTCATTACACATGATTTTATAAACGTCTATCATACCCCCCCCTGTCAGTCGTCTCTTCTCCAAACTGAAGAGCCCCAACCTATTAAGCCAGTCTCCTTGTACGCAAGCAGTCTCTGCACCAACCCCTTGGATCTTCCTTGGATATTTTCAAAACCCATCTGAACAAGCATCGGTCCGTGATGCTGTAGACCGGGGTGGAGAACCTCAGACCTGGGGACGGAATAGGGCAGCTTCCCGGTGAGTTGCTAGCCCTTTAAGAGGCAGCTAACACCCACAGAGTTGCAGGTGCTAGCGGGGTTGGAGGCGCTGTGACAACCAAGGTACAGTGCCTAAACAGAAGCAGCTATGTTTAGCGCACAGCAGAGTCACCCCAGAGAAGTCAGTGGGGACAAACCGCAATATTAAAAATCCGATACAAAAATCAATGCAAAAGATCCGATACAACCGATAGCAAAAAAGAACCGAAATGTCGAATTAATCCAAAATGGCCATTATCAGGTACTTTCAGTTCTTTCCAAAACCAAAAGTCCCATCCCTACAGAAGAGGCAGGAGCTGGAAGGGAGCTCTGCTTCCAGACCGAGTCAAACCCAAAGGAGCGCCTGGGTGGAGAACCGGGGTGTGCAGCAAGCACATCATTTGTTTTCATAGGGTTTTGTTTTCGTTTATGAAATCCCCTTCATTTTGCGGGATGGGGGGGAGCTCATAAGCAAAATGTTTGTTTTCTGATTTTGCGGGATGGGGGGGAGCTCATAAGCAAAATGTTTGTTTTCTGTTTTTGTGGGGGGGGGGTTCCATTTGATTTTATTAAAAATAATTTTAAAAATCTGGTAATGAAAATGGACACTTTTTCCCTTCGTTTTCATCCACTGCTGTTACCCATCTATCGTTTTCATGGTCTGTTACTAAAATGAACAGGCCATCGTTCTTTTTAGCAATTAAATAAAATGAAACTGTATTGCACACCCCTAGTTCAGAAGGCTTGGCTAGGCTCGGTTGTGCCTGAGCCAAGGATACACCTGTGTGCAGAGGGAGTGCGTCTGGCCCAGAGACTGTGAGCAAAAGCCAGTGGGTGATGCCTGGCTTGAGAAACCGTATCCTGATTTAGAGACTGTGTATGTGGACTGAATAAAGACTGGGTTAATCCCCAAGAAGGGAGAGTGACTTTGGGGCCCTGATCCTGAAGAGACTTACCCCAGGCAAGCCCAACCCTGGCACACAGCCTGTGGCAAGTTTTTATGTGGCCCCTTGCCAGTTCCAAGACCTGGGCCCTGCTGGATCTAGTTTTACCTCCATCCACTGAAAAACTACAATCGGGGGAAGGAAGCAGAGAGGAAGGACCTGTACACAAGGAGAGGGGACAGATCCATGATCTGGATCCTTGAGTGCACCCCTTAAACATCCACATCCCCAACCTCCATGAGGCCCCCCAGAGCTGGTACCAATTTTCAAAGTGGCCCCCAAGGAGGGAAAAGGTTCAGGTTCCTCACTTCTGCTGTAGGCAGAGGATACCCTGCCTCGGAGCAGGGAGTTGGACCACTAGATGACCCTCCGAGGTCCATTCCCACCTACAATTTTACAATTCTAAATCTCCATGTGGTATTGCAGTTTGGAAACCCGCATCACTCACAATTTAATCTCATTTGCATGCGATTACCAGTGATCTACTGCACCGTGAACTTTTATTGCCTTTTAATTTATATTTAATTTCACAGAGCACAGGCCACTAAGTATAAAATTACCAAGCAATTTCAGGCAGCTTCTAACCTCCTTGGAAGTCCTACACAGCTCCCTCGTCAAATAAATTATCCTAATGAAGAAATGAAAGGGAGTTGCGCAAATGCTGGGATTCCGAAGGCCCGGTGCATGGGCACAAGGCGGTTATGCACTTGCAAACTGCATGCCAAGGGGCCACACTAGACTTAAACAGATGCTAAATCTTCATTTGCAGCATCATGGCCAAGGCACTCCTTCAGCATAATCGTGGTCAACTCAGAGTCACTTAGGAGCATGGGACACACCTTTCTACTGGGACATATTTTAATTATTTTATGAGTGATTGGACCACTTCTGTGCAGAGTGGTTATTCTGGGCTTTGGTGGGGTGGGAGGCAGGGTTGCCATTTCTCATGGTTTTTAACCCTGGTGACAACGGGGCGGGGGGGGGGGGGAAAGGATGACACCCAAGTGAGAGTGGGTGACGGACAAGGAAATTAGAGCTTAATTGGGTCGCTCATTTGCTACCGTGGGTAATACCCAGATTTCGAGTACTATATCGAGGTAGCCCTACTGGGCTACCCGAGTATCGATCTGGAACCCCATTACTCAGAAATACCGGGTATTACTATTAACAAGTGATCGTTACAAGGCCACCTAATTAGTTCCTGGCTGAGATGTTATTTGAACCTAGTTCTCCCAGGTCCAAAGCCAACACATTACCCCCTAGGCTACACTGGCTCTAGTTTTTTACACTAGGAAATTTATTTATTTTCTTGGCACACAACCTAAGTTTTTGTATTGTTTTAATATAGGTTTTAATGAGTTTACATTTTTTAATTATAGTTTTAGTATTTTGTAAGTCACCCCGACTCGTTTGACATGAGGGGGGGCGGGGTAGAAATACAAATATAAATAAACAAACAAATGAATAAATGCCAAAATTATTTACACTAGAACTGAAACCAGAGCCCACTAAAACAGGTATATACGATTAATTGCCAGTACCCAAATTGACCCGTCAACATTGGCTTCCAATCAGTATCCAATCGCTAGGGATGGGCAAATGCGGTTCGGAAGTTCAGAGTTTGGACCGAACTCAGTCTGTTTGGTTGACCGAACCGAACTTCTGAACCGAACTCGAATTTAAAACCAAACTGAATTTCCAGACTTCGTTCTGTTCGCCCATCCCTAGTGGCAACACACCAAAAAAACCTGGTTTTGAATGACTGGACTTAGTTCGGAATTCGACCAAACTTGATCTGTTTGGTCGACCGAACCAAACTCAAATTTCAAACCGAACCCAATTTCCAAACTCAAATTTTAAACCAAACCAACCGAATTTCCGAATTCCGTTATGTTCGCCCATCCCTACCAATCGCCACCCGATTCGAGTACCCGATGTCCCAGAATGTCATCTTCCAAACCCAGAATGTTGACTTCTGGTACCGATTTTTCAGCTTCCATCCTGATTTTTTGACTTATGACATTGCTTTTGTGGGTTTTTATCCCAGAAAGTCAACTTTCCAGTCCCAATTTTTCAACTTCTCATCCCAATTTTTCAGTTTTCTGTCCCAATATACCGATTGGTAATCAGAACATTTTCAAAATCAGTATCAGAAATTACCGATTTTGGGGGTATCCAGGTATCCCACTGTCATACCCAGGTAGCCCATCAAATACTGTATATGGTACTGGAAAATGCCGATATCCACGGGGACTAAATGAAGTACCCATTTCAGATCTAGTTCATACCTGTTCTAGTTGTGAAGCTAAAATGCATGGAAGGAACAGCAGATACTCTGGTAATGAGACCCATGATGACAAAGATTTAGAAGGATTAAGAAGAGTACCATGCGTATGAAACCAATAAACAAAACCTAATATCCTTTGAGCCAGGGAAAGCTTCTGGCTGGCAGGGTGGGGAAAGGCAACAGCGGATGAACGGAGAGCTAAGCCCAGGTTCGGGTGGGGTTCCCAAGATCACTCCCACTCTGGTTAGATAGTTGCACCCTAATCTGCTTTCACAGCATTTCTGACCTTGGACCTGACCCAAGGGCGGAATCTGTGTGAATGGGTGCAGACAAGGTGAAGTGAAAAAAGAGGCATTTCCTGGAAAGAAATATACCTGTGTGTTCTCAGTGCTAGAGATGAAGACAAAGGATGTTTCCACACGAGCGGTGAGGGCCTGATTCTAGTGAGAGCCTGTGGCATACAAGGGTAGCCGCCACACTGTGGGGCAAGCATGGGGAGCTGCACAAACAGTTGCAGGGAAGCCGGTCGGGCATCCTGCTGTCCGAGACACCACCACGGCCGGGGTGGATCAAGGTGCTCAGCCCTGACCCATCTCCTTCCCCAGGGCCAACCTTAATCCCGCTTCCGGCTGCGGTGTGGCCAGGTGCAACGGGTGACAACGCCCGACGTTCACCGTGCAGCAGGCACATGCGTAGTCACGCTTTGGGCAGCCTTAGCCGAGCTGGGGCAAGGCTGCTCCACGATGCATCCTGGGAATTTTTCCAAGGACATGTCGCATAGCGACCAGCTGTTAGCCCCGCCCCTGGGCAGGAGGAACATCTAGCAGCAGATGGCCACATGAGCCACTGCATCACATGGTTCAGCTGCCCAGAATGGGTTACGGCTACCCAAGGCACAGTAGCCTTCTCAAGCTGTCTCGTGTGCCTGCACCCACAGTCATTCAGATGATCTCTTTTATTGGACCAACTTCTATAAGAATGACCGCATCCCCATCGGTCTAGGCCCTGGCTATATTTGAGACCTGCTTCTGTAGCTGCACACTGATAGTTATCTGTGCTCAGAAACCACTCACTGTTTGGGGATCCCACCATCGCACCTGAAGCCGGTGGGCAATGGAGCCTTTGCTGTGGCCAGCCCCTTCGTATGGAACTCACTCACTCGGTTCCTCCCTCCTTACCTTTAAAAAAAGCACCTGAAAACTCAGTTATTCTCTAGGTGCTTTTACGATCCACGGCTGGTTCTCCTTAAAGTACTCTGCCCTCCCACTTTACCTTCCCCTATTACACTGATTTTATATCATTTTATATTGTTTTTATATTTTTACAATTGTAAAGTGCTCTGAGTGCCATTTAAAGGCAGGGGAGCACTATAACAATAAAAGTATTAATTATTATTATTATTATTATTATTTCTAACTTTGGGGAGCAACATGACAACCACATTCTCTTAAGAGTGGAAAGATGGAAAACGATTAGAACAACAATGACTTTAAAGGAGACAAAGGCTTTGAACGACCTTCTCCTTCTCAGCAAACGCCACCAATAAAGATAGAAACAGGGCTTTTTTCACACCAACAAAACCTTAGAATGTAAGTGCCCTTCTGAGTCAGAGCGATGATCTATCTAGCCCAGTACCTTGTCTCCAGTGTTGGCCAACATTCTGAAGTTGCTACATCCATGGAAGGAATGAGGCCATCTAGGACGTGGGCAGGCTTCAGGAGCAGTTCCAAGTAGCAGAGTCAGGATTGGATGTGGAAACTAGAGTTAAGCAGGATTAGGGAGGATCAGATCCAGAACAAGCACAGGAGCAGAGACAAGCAGGTTCAAGAATATGCAAGGCAAGGAGCTCAGTCCAAGCAGAAACCAACATTATTCCACCTGGTTTCCTGTTTCTCTGGCAGGAGCCGTATACCCGGGAATGGCCAACTGGGAGATGGTGGCCAAACTGTTTGGCCAGGAGATGGTGGCCAAACTGCAGCAAGGAATCATATAAGCAGGGCCCCATGCATTCTGCAATTTTTTTTCCTCCACTTTCCATCATCAGGAAACCTAAATTCCGTGAGCAGGCACTCCACATTTTTTAAGGAGAATAAATTACGCCAGTTAACCCAGTCTTACAAGTTATGCACACTTGGAATGCAAATCCATTTGTCCAGCATGCCATTTTAGCAACTTAAACATCTTTAAAATACCTTACAAAATATCGCAAACCTATCAGCGGAGGCTCTTCTCTTCCCTGGGGGAGGGATGAAGAATGGGTTGTTTCTCTTCAGAAGCCATGGCATGACTCCCCCATTGCCTAGCTCCCAGTGCCAGGATTTGGCTAGCTCACTGGGCTCCCCATTCAGCTGCATTTCTGCACAGCCAGAGGTAATTTCGGTGACAATTTGGTCTAATGCAGAATTCCACAAAAATTACTGCAATCATGGCAGCGCAGAATTCACAGGGTCCTGTTTATACGGCTGATTGATCCCAGGCTGAAGTCAAGTCTTGGCAATGGTGCTCTGGAGACAACCACTGCCTTATAGCCCCTGAATCACTAGTTTGAGGCCTGATTCCTGATAGCCCAACTGGACACAAGGTCTTTTTTTTAATACTATCACAGTTAATCCAAATTAGTTTTTAATCCAGATCCATTAATTTGCAGTTATTATTCAGGAGTAACTGTTTACACTATCGTTTTAAATCAGGAATAAGAATTAATCCGGATTTGCAGTGTGAACAGGTTAATCTGGATGAGAAGTCATAAGGAAGACTGAAAAATTCCATGTTTCAGCGCCACCAGATTTTAGCATCCTCTTCCGCTCTGATTTCTGGGAGTACAGTGACAGCAACAGATAAAGCAGTCACCTTGCAAAATGGAGGGGTCTTCACCTTGGTGTGGTGGATTTTAAATACCAAGCAAAAACTACTGGAAAAACTGCAGGATACTATAGAGATACAGACAGCTAGAGGGGAGACATGGCTATCTGCAGCACTCTATGCTGCCTGGAACTCAATCCAGATTAAGTTATCACATGATCCTTAATTTGGATCACTCATTTAGGGTTTGGGATGGGTTTTTAAAAGGGATTTTAATGCATGCATATGTGTTTTTATATTGTAAGCTGCCCAGAGCCTATAGAGAAAGGAGGGATATTAAAATAAATTTAAGAAGCTCTACTTTGGTAACTGTCAGGAGCACCCCGCAGGGACAGCCTCCAAGGCCCCGAAACCGGCAGCCCCAGACCCCCCCGGGGTGCCGAGCCCCGGCACCAGGCCCCATTGCAGAACCACCCGCTCCCCCCGCCAGCGCAGCCCAGGACTCAGTGGTTGCCCGGCAACTACCACAGCAGGACCCGGAAGAAGGGCCTTCCCCCGTCGTTGCACAGAACGCGAAGGGCCAGCAACGTTGCACCACTCCCTGCAGCTCCAGGCACGCCGAGGGGGCATGGCTTCCTCCTTAAACGCCGGCGCTGTGAGGCACACAGCGCCGGTGATCTGTTCTAGACTGGCCCCGTGCAGTGCGAATTGAGAGAAGCGGAGAGTTAGTGTCTTGTGTTGTCTTCTTGTTTCCCCCTCCCCTTGTTCCTGGGCGTTTGTGTGAGTGCTTCGGTGGTGTGCGTGATTCGAGTGAGTGTATCCTGTTCCCTCCCCTGTACCAGATCCTGAGAGCAAGCCAGAGAGGAAGCGAACCACGAGCGAGTGGAGGGTGAGTCGGCCTTCCCGTCCCTGGGAGCCCTTCCCCTGTATTTCCCCGTGTGATTCATCCAGTTCCACCCTTCCAGCCCTGGGACCCGTACCTTCCTTGCCCTCACGGCCATCATGATCTTCCCTGCCCCCTTTGAGTGATTGGAACGAATGCTTGGTGGGTGGTGGAGGAAGAGGAACATTCCTGCACAGGTTGCCCGGCGCCCTATGATGATAGAGGCCTAATCCCCTGTGGATTTTAAGGGCCAACACACTATCCTGACGGGCATCTTGATTCCCCCCCGAGCAAACCCGGAGCACTGTGCTAGGTTATTGCATCTCGGGAAGGGTGTCTGGAGTCTTGTGGGTGATTGAGGTCCCTACTCCCCCTTTGCACCCCAAAATCCCCCATCCCTGTGACAGTAACAAATATTCCCAGGGTGAATTCCTAGATGTGAGATTATCTGCAAGGAACACATTAATCCACTCCCAGGGATAAAAAAAACAACAAAAAAAACAAACCTGGCCCTACAGAAAAGCCCTTGGTGTACTCTGCCAGGGGGGGAGGGGAGACACCCCTCCCACTCCTCCCCCATATTCTGCAAACAGAATAAATCATGCAAATGATTGAAATTATGCAAATGGGGAATGCAAGCAAAGCACCCCAGCACTCTGTTCCATCAAATTTGAACAGCCTATTTCTTCGAAAAAACAATGAGTGCATAGACTTAGCATGGTCTCCTCTCAAGGTTTTGCTCAGACACTCTAGGAGAAGCTGGGTCAGCCCAGGGCACTCCCGGTAACCTGGAGAAACAGGGGTTTTCAAGGGCAGCAGTTAACAGCCAGATCAGGAAGGAGGTAGGCCCCTATAGGGTCTTTCCTGCCTTCTTTTCCCTATGGCTCCAGCTCTACGGAGCATCATGACACCACCTCAGAAAGCAGGGTGACAGCCTCTGCCCCGCCCCTATTGACATGGTCACACCCCTTCTGGGTGAAATCCCAGAGGAAGAGGAGGATAAGCCTACCTGCATGGGGCAAATGGATGCCCAGCCGGAAGCCCCCTCTGCTGCCAACCTGGCAAAAGGGGGGCAGGCAGAGCACCCATTCACACACACACACACTTCCTTCTCCTTGTGGCATTTCTAGGCCAGCTGCTGGGAGAAGGGGAGGCATTATCTGGGTGTCCATTCACCCCATGCAGGAGTGGAGGAGAGAAGAGGTGCCTGGGGTCTGAGGAAGAGGTAGGGTTTCCCCGGGGCAGGCCTAAGATGGCTCTTCCCCCCTCCCCCAACCCCATACTCACAAAGTAACTGGTTGCCCCCTGCCCCCCCCTTACCTGAGAATCTAGGTAATTAAGCCCATTGGGGCAGGAGCAGATGCAGGTGGGAAAACCTGGCAGGGGTGGAGTCAATTCCTGCCCTTCTTCCAAAGGGTTAATCCACCCACCCATTTGGGGGAGGGGGTAATTCATGTGTCCGTACTAGGCTCCCTCCCCCGGTGACAGGAAAAGTTAGGAAAGCATGTGCGTGGTAGTAGTGACTGCAATATTTACAAGGTACACATTCTTCTCATACCGATCCCTTGCCGTGCAACAAATTCCATGCAACACACGGCCCTGCAATTGCATTGCTCCTCCGATCACTCACCGAGGGAAGACCCTTTCGCAACAGGCCAGCCGGGAGGAGCAGCAGACAACGCTTAGCAAAGCATTCCCACCCTTGGCATCCATCAACAGCACACACTCGGTCCTTCCGATCAGATATATGAATTCAATGCTGCCCCTGCGGTCGTCAGCAAGGGGGTGCACTTTGCCGGCACCGGGTGACGTGGGGGCACCGACCAGTGATAGATATCTTCATTTCTGCCTAGAGCTAAGCAGGGTCATCACCATGGCATAATAAAATAATAATTAATGATAATTTTATTATAGAAATCATTTTATTTCTAGAGCAGCCCCCACCAAACAAGTTGCTGCAAAAGCAGGTATAATCGGCAAAAATTCCGATACCTGAATCTACCCGCAATGTTTGGGTACTAGGCGGTACTAGATTTGTGCCAATTCAGAAACTCGGTATCCCAGATTGTTGACTTCTGGTACCGATCTTTCAAGTTTTCATCTCTATTCTTCCTTTTCCCATCCCGATTCAACAATCGGTAACGGGAGAAAATCGGTAATGGAAATTAACTATATTTTGGCTGGTCGGGTATCTAACGTGATTGGGTAACCTGTTGGGTATCCAACACAGTGTGCAAAAATGCAGGGATTGGGTGTGAGCCTAATCCCCTGCACGCAGCGTGCATGCAGATCCTGCACACCTTCTGCATGGATTGTGCGCACTACACAGTCCCCAAAACGCGAGTGCACGAGGGATGTGTGCCTGCACACATGGCACGCACAGGGCTTGGGATCAGTCCCACCATCTGCAAGTACTAAAATGGGTACAAATTTCTGCTTTACTGGGGCACACTTCTTTTCTGGATTTAAACCGGCAGCACACTTCACTTGTACACCCGAAACGGGTGGGTGCATGAAAAGTACCATTTGGGGGCACACATCTGTCATTCTTGCAGTACACTCTTTGGGAATCACATAGACAGACACACACTTTTTTGTTTCTTTCATGCTTTTTTTTAAATTATGTTTTCTATCAGTTGTTTCCCACTCTGACCCCTTCAGGATTTGTCGAGATATAAATTTGAATGTATACATGGAAAAAAATCACACAACATACAAGATCATAATTTGGGCAAATTTTATTTTAGAATAATCCCAAGATTATAATGCGACAAAGACAATGGGCATTTTTACACACACGTTAAAGTTCCAGATTTTTCAACCTGTACAAGTAAGTTCCAGATGCATTTTACACACACACACACACACACACACACACACACACACAGTCCTGAGGCAGTTCCTG
>QEPC01014804.1:570573-584900 GCA_003113815.1 Sphenodon punctatus
ACACGCACACGCACACGCACACGCACACGCACACGCACACGCACACGCACACGCACACGCAGGTTTCAGACCCCACCATCCATGTTTCCCAAATCTGGCATGCTGGGACTACATTTCCCAGCATGCCAGACGAAGAAACATGACACACACACACACACACCCCAGCATGCTCACCCACACAGCAATGCAATGGGGCTTTTAGCAGCAGAGGTGGCAGCAGCAACGTTAGACGTGGGGGCAGTAGTTCCTTCCTCCCCCACCCTGGCTGCTGCCGAGGGTGATCAGGTAGGGGTAGTGGCAGCAGCATCGGGTTGGGTGGCAGTAGTGCCTCCCCCCTGCCCGCCCCCCTCCCCCCCTTCATTTTAAGAAGGAGTTTTGCAAACTGGAGATGGCTTTCAAAGAGGTAACAAAGGTAAGTGTTGGAAAGGAAGACCTCGGAGCAGAGGTTGAAGGAACGAGGAAGGTTTACACTGGGGGGGTGACAAACTCCAAATTCCCAAATAACTAAATACGTTTGCTCTAAATTGCACGTGTCAAGTTCTCAAGGTGGCGTATTTGCAGTTGTGAACTGGCAAAACCCATCAGACGAGCAAATATTGTCTTGGGTCCTAATTAAAAGCCATGGGCAGCCTCACCCTTGAATGGAGAGTCGCAAGAACGAAAGTGACTGGGATAAGCTTGAACTAGCTAGAAAGCCAACTTAACCTAGTGGATAGGTTACTGAATCAAGAAAATCAAAGTCTGTCTAAGCCACGGACTTAGCAGGTGGCCTTGGGCAAGACACTGTCTTTCAGTCTCTGTTCCCCACCAATAACGTGGGAATCATTTATGACCTACCTCTGAGTATCTGCTGCTGGTGGTATTTAGCACAATCTGCTGGTATTCAGCCAGATATGAAATGGTGTCCGGTGGATATCTGGATTACTGATTTACCGTGACACGACACCACATATTCATTCGTTCATCATTTTTCTCTCTCTTATCTTTTCTTTTTTACTCCCTCCTACCAGACCTGGTTTTCAAGTAGTAACAGTAATGTTCAGTTATAAAGTAACAACATGACACGGTAAAACAGTATCGCAGTAAGTCAGCTCACATTTGTGGTATCAAGTAATTCAGTTTAGCAACTAACCTCCACGGTAACTGGTCAGTTACCAAATAACCACCAAGCTAACAAAAAAAACGGATATTACCTGTGGTTAAACTGGTGCTCTTCATCTCAACACGGTTCGCAAGATTTTTACGAGGGCGAACCAGATAAGGATTGCAAAGAACTATAAGGAAGAGTTAATTGTAAGGAGTTGGGACACAACTGTTCAGACGTCCTATTTTGTTGGACCAACTACTTTTGGCGAGAGTACACAAGTTTACATTTGCATAGGGCAAAGCAATCACCCTCTCTTTGTTATCTATTTATTTAATTAGTTAATTTGATATTTAAGCCGCCCACCCCCTGGCCAAGTCAGTTTGGGGTGGCTTACAGCAATAAAATCATAAAACAGCAACAATAATCAATATGAAAACATATAACAATATAAAATAGAAAACAATTCAAAACCACAGGTGGAGTTTAACCCCTCCCACCAATTCACCTGTCCACCTCACCAAAAGCCCAGTGGAACAACCAGGTCTTACAACATCTACGGAAATAGGGGAGGTTCGGAGCCAGGAGGGCCTCCGTCGAGAGGGAGTGACAGAGCGATGGAATTTGGGGCTCCTAACTAGGACTGGTTCGGGACAGCCATTCCAATTTCATGGAATAAGTTCCACAAAATCAGAATGGTTGTCAAAATTGACCAAAATAATTTTTTCAGTCAGAATTCTGACCGAGCGGTTTAGCGCATGGCGTTCGATTAATTTTTTAATTTTTAAAAAAAAATCTTTCCGATCGGAACTCAGAATGAACAAACAAAATGTTCGTTCTGATTCTATCAGAGACAGAAACACCAAGTTCCATTAAAGACAGAAGCTGGACAAAATTTCAGTTTCTGTCCTACTTCTCACATTGGGATGTTGGACAGACATACAACTGACTCGCCCATTAAAATCAAATATTTTTGTCAGTAAGTTTTGATGTTCAGTTAAAGCTAGCATTCCCTTCGGGGGATGCTCCCTGTCCCCCCACTCCATATTGCAGGCCCATATGTTACTCATTTCTCATTTATGCAGCCCATGTAGCGAGAAGTCTCCTCCTAAACCACCATGCACCCCTCCCCACCCCAGGGGTCCCCACAACTGAAGTTCTAGGATGCCAATGCTTAAGAACATACATAGTGCCATATAGGTCAGACCAATGGTCCATCAAACCCAGCATCCTGTCTCGGACAGTGGCCAATCTCTTTCTCTTGGGAGAAGTACCCAACAGGTCACAATGGTCAATCCATTCCCTGTTGTTCCATCCCCCAACAATAAGAGGTTATGTTCCCCAAACCTACTTGGCTAATAGCCATTGATGGACCTATCCCCCAAGAACTTATCCAATCCCTTTTTAAAACTAGCTGATCTACCAGCTGTGACCATTTTCTCTGGCAGTAAGTTCCACAAGTTAATTGTGGACTGAGTGAAAAAGTAATTCTTCTTATTTGTTTTGACCCTGCTTAATAGTTAATTTCATGGAGTGTCCCCTTGCTCTAGTACACCCTGGAGAGGGAAAACAAGAGATCCCTATTTACATGTTCCACGTCACTAGTGATTTTATAAACATCTCTCTTATCCCCTCTCTGTCGTCTCTTCTCCAAGCTGAAGAGCCCCAACCTATCGAACCTCTCCTCGTACGGAAGCCGTTCCAAACCCTTGATCATTTTTGTTGCCCTTCTCTGTACCTTTTTTAGTTCTGCTATGTCTAGTTCTTCTTATGTTACATCGGTTCACTCTAAATTATGCATGCTATGTTCTCAAAGTGGCTAGAAATTTGGATCTGAATTTGCACTTTTGAATTGACAAAACCCATCAGACTAACAAATATTGTCATTTCAAGTTTATTCATTCAAACTGGGGAGCCCTATGCCTCCCCAAAACATGTGAATTGCCCCACAGCTTCACAATCCAGCCCTGCTCTCTCTCAACTGGTAAGAAAAAAATGTGATCAGTCACTTTTGTTTCTGGTCTTGGCGCGCGTGACATTTGAGCATCAGTCCACAAGAGGGGGCTGTTCCGCCACACATTTAACTGTGGTGTTTTTCACACTACCTTATTTTCTGTTGGCATCAAAAGAAGCAACCCCTTATTAAGCTGGTCTCCACAGGGTTGCCAGCAAGACACGTGTATAACCTCATAGAAGTTTATAAAATCAGGAGCACTGCAGAATGAGTAAATAGGGAGTTGTTATTTGCCTACTCCAATAGTTCTAGAACTACGGGACATTCCATGAAATCAACCGGTGGCAGATTTAAGACAAATCAAAGGAAATCTTGGGTTTTTTTCCCCACTCAACGCACCATTGACTTGTGGAATTTGTTGCCAGAGGGGGAGATGGTCAAGGCCAGGAGGATAGGCAGGTTTAAAAAGGATAAGTTCTCGGAGGGTAGGTCCGTTAATGGCTGTGTGTCAAGTATGTTGGGGGACATAACCTAGGACTGTCAGAAGCTGGGAGGGAGCGGCAGAGAATGGATCACTTTGTTATGATAACCTGTTCGGAACTTCCCCCAAGCGATCAAGATTGGCTGCTGTTGGAGACAGGATGCTGGGCTCAATGAACCATTGGTCTGACCCAGTGTGGCATTTATCTTCAGAGTGCCGTTAATCCTTTGGTAGATGGAAACTGGGAACAGATGGGTCATTCCATTGATAGCCTTTTCTTCCACACTTGTAACAACTGGTTTCATCAAGTTCTGGAGACCAACAGCATTGCTACAATAGGGACAGGTGCACCAATGCCTATGAGCCGGGAAGACCCATGCTCGTGGCAGGTACAGAGGAGTATCCTGCCACGGGGAGCAGGGACACGGGCTCCGATTCCATCTTCACCACCAAGGCCGATTCCAACCCAGCTGCCCTTCTTCTGGAGACAGGATACGGGGCTAGGTGTACTATTGCGGGCTCTTGGGCTCATCTATTTGATTTTACTTTGGGATAATCCAAGGATTTGATTCTAGGTTTTGAGGTAGACAACGGGTTATGATGGAAGTTACCAAACTGTGGGTCAAGTCCCCAGGTAGGGTCACAGTCTCAACTGATGATATCCCATATACATTGTGCAACATTGTCACAGTCTGCGGTCACGAGATTCTAATGAAATCTCAAAATGAAGCCAGGTTGGCCGAAAGCTTGGGTACCTCTGGGTTAGGAGCAGGTTCTGGTGACACAGAAATCTCCCATGATGCTCTTCTCCCAAAAGGCAAGAGAAACATGTTTTCTTCCCTCTCGAATAGCAGATATCCTGCAAAATCCACCGGCCTAGCTAAAACTTGCTGAATAGAAACCAGAAATAGAAGATAAGACCCTTCTCGGTGCTTAAGTAAAAAAAAAAAAGGAGGGGGGGAAGAGGGAAAAAAGCCTCCCCCAGAAGCAACCGTGAAGCAGGGAGACCGTGCTCTGGAAGCAGTTGCATGTGATCCCTAAGGTTTCCACATGCAGGTGCCTCAATTCTCTCGTGGGGGCCACACGTTGGCACCTGGGGGGTTCTAACGGTAGCCACCTCCAAATCCAGGCACTGCCTGCATTAGGTGAGATTGTGGGATTTCCCCCCAAAAAAACAGGGCAGTCCTGCCAACGGCTCCTGAATAGAGCTTAAATGAATACCCACCAAAACGGGCATAATACACCTTGAATTTGTGGTACTCAGTCAACCCACACTGTCCTGTACTAATCGGTACTAATCAGTGCCCAATTTGGGTACCCTTTTTCCCGGAGTACCGACTTCCAGTCTTGGAATATTGACTTCCGGTACCAATTGTTCCATCCCAATTTTGTTTCG
Organism: Sphenodon punctatus; assembly: GCA_003113815.1. NCBI lineage: Eukaryota > Metazoa > Chordata > Lepidosauria > Sphenodontia > Sphenodontidae > Sphenodon > Sphenodon punctatus. The sequence continues at coordinate 575,489 of QEPC01014804.1, forward strand.
GATTGATAAATTGGTACCATAAATGACAGGTTTTCCCAGAAATGCGATTGGTGATCAGGTGGTGCACTGAATATCCAACACAGTACTCTATTACCCATGGGCACCAAGTTAGTTACGCGTTTCAGCTCTGTCTAACTTGAATCTGCCTGGACTGGATTCTGCTATTATTTTTGTTGACCCAGTCGTGCAACCTTGATCCGTCAGGTTTCTTCTACCCCAACGCCAGCACTGGGAAGCTAGACCTAGAGCCCAATCTACCTCGTGGTGCTGGGGCTCCGGCCCTGGGTCCGGCAACGGCAGCAGCAGCAGCGGGTCCGGCGGCAGCGGCACACCGTAGCGCTTCAGGGCGCTACTAGGCCTTCCGGTTTGACCTGGAAGGCCTAATAGCGGCCTGAAGCACTCCAAAGCACTGCCGCCTCCGGACCCGCCGTCGGACCTGCCACCGCTGGACCCGGGGCCAGAGCCCCGGCACCACCAGGTAGGGTGATCCATGGGGTGGGGTTGGGGGGGTTAAAAAATAATAATTTACGAGGCTGGGTGGGGGGGAGGTGCTCCCTGGCGCCCCTTCCACCCGCGCAGCCTGGAGGAGAGAGGGAAAACCAGGTTCCTCCCTGCCCCCCACGCCTCCGCCCGAACCAGTTTGGAACCCAAACTTTGTTCGGCTGGTTCGGGCGGGGGGCGGTTCGAATTTGGCGTGTTCGCAAGCGGTCCGAACACATTGGGTTCCGGCCAAACCCCGAACTTCTGAACCTCATTCGCACATCCCTAGAATCTAAGAAATCGTTTATCCAGGGCCATCAAACTGAGGCTGACCATTAGCCTATCTAGGGATGAGTTCTCCAGGAGGGCCCGGGATTCAACACCAGTACTGGCATTTAGAGTTTGGAGTAAATAGTCTTTCCTTCAACTGCAAGACAGAATGCTAATTTTCCTAAAAAGAGAGGTCGGGGAGGGAGGAAATTTTTTTTTTAAAATTCTACCCCTTTTTTTTTTTAATCAGTCATTATCCTAACACATCAAGGACGATACTGGTCAGCAGAGGGGGTAGCTATGGGGCTCTGAAATAAGGGACAGCCATTATGGTCTATGGAGTTGTGGGGCCCTGAAAAAAGAGACATCTGGTAATCCTAGATACAGATCACACAGAGAGATGGGAAAACAAAAGAAATGGCAGTTTCCTTTCCAGCTTTTATCCTTTCCCCACAGGAAGCCTGAGGCATCAGAAAAGGTAAAGGATGATGCTTGGGACTCCCTGTTCTAACACAAGAAACCTTCCACACTAACAGGAACACAACTGAAGACAGCTTGGACTCAGACCAGCTGTGCCCCCCTGGAGGAACATCCATAATTTACCAGTCACCAGAGTAATATGGAAAATGAAAATGACATATGGCTTGTGAACCAACCTGAACAACGCCAGGATCATCAGAGAGGGGAACCCTGCCCAGCTGGTCCCAGAGTTCCACGGAGCTGGCCGAAGTTTTCCTGCAAATAGAAATAGTTCAGAGCCTAGTCTCACCACATATTGCCCAACGTTTCAATTGGCCAGAGAAGGACATAAGTCCCTCCCCCTCTTCTAATAAGCCACACCCCTCTTCCAATAAGCAATGCCCCTTCACTCCCACATGCTCATTTCACACACACATACCAGGTTGGGGGGCGGGGGGGAATCGGCGCCAGTAATGGCAGCCCAGCCACATGGGAGGTGGAACCAGCTCCAGCAGCAGAGACCCAGACCAGCAGGAGGTCTGGGATCAGTTCCAGCAGTGGTGTGTGTGTGTGTGTCTAAGAAAGACTCTGGGAACTGCCTCCTCTCTTCCCAGAGTCACAGCTGGAACCCGCGCTCCCCCAGCGGCAGGAAAGGTGAGGGACAAAGATGGCTCCATACAAAGGCCGAGAACAAGATTGCCCAACCAAATTTGATGCGCCACCTCCCCAGATCCACTGCAACCTCAACCGTCTCCCTATCGCCACGTCAGCCACCGCTGCCTTCTTCGGCTCCGCACCTGCCTCTGCAACTGATCCTCCCAGGACCTACCAGTGGGTCGTGACTCACCAATAAACTATTTTAGGTCTACAAATGCAAAAATGGATATCTATCCTGCAAACAGATTACCGCTCAAACAGAATATCGGTAAACGCTAATGCTGATGATGCCGCCTGCTACAATGTGTATCCAATGAAGCAGATATATTATTTATTTATGGTGTGACCCAAAGTCATAGCCAAGGATACACATACAAAATAAAAATACAAGATTAATAAGTAGCTATTGTAGTACATACTAAAATTGTCAATAAACAATGTATCAAACTAAAACCTAACCAGAATACCACCACCCCCTGGTTGGTGAAAAAAGAAGCCCTACACATGGATCCCCAAAGCTGAACTAAGATCTAAACTTAAGAAATGATTCCCTTTTGTCAAAGACATATACTAAAAATGTCATGACCCTGAGCATAAACTCAGGTTCTGAATCAGCCAGAAAAATAGTAAGAAGTTCAGAAATGGTTCTCCCAGGGTATCTGGCCAACAAGGGTCCAAGATACAATAATCTTAGCGGCTGGTAGAGCTGGCATCCAAACAAAATATGACCAACAGTCTCAGCTTTCATTTGGTCGAAGGAGCATAACCGGTGGGCAAAGGGAATAGCCAACCGATGCCCTTCCAAAATCTTAGTGGGGAGGGCATTCAGTCTGGCAAGGAGAAAAAACTTCGCCTGCAAGGGGGAGCAATGATATTGCCAGTAAGCGGCCTTTTTTCCCTGAACCGGGGCCAGGGTAAGAAAAGAACCCACTGATGGGAGTTACCACTATCGTGGATAAATCCGATTGGTGGGCACAGTGTCATTCAAATCTGGCAGTCAGTTCAGATCTGGCTGCCTTAAACCCCTTCGTTTGACAATATTCTAGAGAGAAACCCAATTGCTGAATTTGACGGCTCGCAGCCAGCTGCCAAGTGGACCTAAAGCAGTCCTGCCCAAGATGGCTAAAAAGGCCCATTTGATCGAGCATATTCAGCCTTAACCAAAGGTGTAAGGCATATCTTAATGCCAGGCAATTCCAGCTTATTTGGGCTAGTTCCACCCGTAATCCTGTTGATGGAACTCCAATTGGTGTTTGTAGGATTTTCCTTAGCCCAAATCGCTGCCCCATATAACTGGGCCCGAATCTTCGCATTCAGTATTTCTAGTACCATTATGACCCTGCTATTCCCCTTCCTATAGAAATATTTCAGAATTGCTCCTTTTATACATACAGCTTGATTAAAGGTCAATTTATATTGATTAGTCTACGAGCCATATTGGAGGTTTATCCCCAGTTATTTATACTGGTATACTTACTGGATTGTTACCTAAAGACCAGTTCTAAATTTTCCTCTCCTTCCCAAATACCATGATTTTCGTCTTATCATAGTTAACTGAAGATTGTTAAGGCAGTATTCTGTTATAGTTCCAAGCGGTTTCTTTAGCCCTAGCCGTGTCTGGGATAGGAGAACCGCGTCATCCGCATATAGCAGGATTTCAACCAATGGGCTGCCACTGCCAGCTTAGGTTGGAGGAGTGGGGGGAGGGAGGGAGTCCGGCTGCAAGACTCTTGGGACCAAATCGTTTATGAAAAAGTTAAACAAAAATGGGACCAAGGAACAACCTTGACAAACTCCAGTTTGAATAGGAATCCACCTTGTAAGGTGGCCTAGTTTGTCATATTTAACCGCTAAGGTGGTGTTAGCATGAAGGGCTTGAATCAAGAATAATAAAACGAAGGTCAATTGAGCTCTGTCCTAACTTTTCCCACAGCAATGACCTGTTAATCGAGTCGAAAGCTGTTTTTAAATCGATGAAAGCAGCAAACAGTCTTCTATTCTTAGTAGTATATTTCTCAGCTAGGTGAGTCAGAACTAAAATGTGGTCCATAGTGGACCTATTTTTTTTTAATCCCACCTGCTCAGGGAAGATAGTTTTTGTCTCCATAGACCAACTCATAACAAGGCTTAATAATAATTTAGAATAACGTTTCCCCACTACGCTAAGCAAGCTAATGGGGCGGTGGTTTGAAGGTGAATCTCTTAACTCCTTTTTATATATAGGGACCACTATTGCTTCAGACCATTTTTGGGGTATTAAACCCCTATCATTAATCCATGTAAAGAAAGCTGCCTGAAAAGAACCCACCACTCTCTATAACTTTTCAGAAATTCTGGTAAGATAAAATCTTTACCTGGTGCTTTGCCATTACTAAAAGTTTATCATCAAATCTGCCATGGTGGACTCTTTCACCGGCAGCCAACTAGAGGTTTCGGCAATGGAGAATGAGCAGGTCGTTGGACGATGACAAGCAAATAAAGCATCATAGTGGGTTACCCATCACTCTTTAGGGATTGTAAAAGACATTTTTACATATTATTTTTGGCCTGTCTGCATTCACTATCAAACCATGGTTGGTTGAATTGCTGATTTCTAGGCTTCTCTTTTTGCTAGGTTCTCAGAATCGATTGAAATAACTCCGTGATCTTATTATAGGACTGAAGGGTCATTCCTGGATCTATCCTAGATGTGACCGACTCCCAAGGTTGGGTATAAATAGAAGACGTTAACACCCTCCCCAATGACATTGCCAGGGAATCGCTCCAAGGGTGTCTTGAATGGCTTTGGGCTGATAGATCAGTCTGGTCTAAATCCTTTGGCCGGTTACTCAGGTGGCCTATTTGTTGAAAGGTAATCGTGAGTGGCAGGCAATCATTAAGCAGATAACGATCCACCCTAAATTGGTCTGCTAGATAAACAAGCTCAAGACAGCAATGTAGTCAACTGTGCTCATACCTTGATGGGCTATGAAGGTGTATTCACCCTCCGAATCATTGACGATTCAAGATATGTAGATCGAATTTAAAAAGCAGATCCACAAAAAATATACCGGATTTGTTAAGAATCTGATCTTTAGCCTGGCAGCTGTTAAGGGGGAAATATTACTTCTACCAGCTAGTGGAGAATAGAATGCTAATTCATCATCACAAGACCCCAAAGGGGCATTCAAGTTCCCTGTAAGTAAGATTGGAGCAGGAGATTTTATTAAAAGATTGTCCATAAAGATTTCCAGCTGAGGCCGGAATTGTTTGTCAAACGTTTTGGCGTTAATTGGGGGGATGTAAACAGATATTATTATATAGTTCGCAAACTCCTGTCACCTTTATCTAAGAATTATTAGCTATTAAGCAAGCAATTCCACCACTCGGGTGGCCTTTGGATGCTGCTGGCATTGCAAATAGATCATGGCCCTTATAGCCTGGTAGATCAATTGGTTCCATCAGCCACGTTTCTTGCAGCAATATTATATCGTATTGTTTAATGTAGTCTATAAATACTGGGTCTCTCACATGGGTCCGCCACCCAGCAATATTCCAGGAACAAATGTTTATATTGACTGGATAGGATATATGGTTTTATGGTGCCGCTTTACTGGCTATCCGTTTTAGATATTTCATCCATTTCTGTATTTCAGTTTGATGGTGTTGAAATTCTCGTTGAAAGCTTTACCTGCCTTGGCCCTATAAAATACGTTGTCCTGGATATTGAAATCCTGAACAAGGTGAAAGAACTGGGTAATGCTGGAAGCCTAGGATGTTGACATTGCTGAGCAAGATATGGCATAGTGAGAAGATTATCTTAGCTAACAAAACTAGACTGTAGATTAGCTGTGTATTTTCCACCTTTATTTATGGCTTAGATACAGAAACATGGACCATGATAGTAGAATATTGGTGAAGACTTGACCAATTCAGCTCAAAATGGCTGAGAAGCATTTGCCGTGTTAACCTGCAAGATCATGTGAGGAATAGACCTGGAACAGGTACCTACCTGATTGGTACCCATTGCTAATACCCGTATTCCCAGGTGCCATTTTGAATCAATATACCCAGATACCCTTCAATTACCCAGAAAAACAGCATTATGGTTTTCTGGATACCTGAAATTACCTGAACAGCACCACCCCCCTCCGAAAAAAAAATTCCCCCCTAAATCCAAGAACAGATGTTGAAAATCCGAGACCGAAAGTCAAAAAATAGGACCAAAAAGTAGGTGTGCGCAGAACTTACCTGAATCGTCTTTGGTTTAAGTTTTCATTTTTTGTTTCAGAAAACCATTCGGTTTACGATTGTTGTTGAAAACTGGTTCATTTTCATTCACTTTTTTCATTTAAAAAATAATTTAAAAAAATAATAAAAAAGGAAAAAAATCTCTGTGTATGCAAAATGCTGGGTCGGACCATTCCGTGCATGTGTGGCCCTTTTGCAAAATGGCAGTGGCAGCTTTGCTGCCATTTTGGAAAAGGCCACACATGGGCAGAACAGCCACCGTGGCTATTTTGCACATGCGCAGTGATTTATTTTAATTTTTTTTCATTTTTAAATAAAAACAAATGTATCTCATTCCTCATTCATTCGTTTCCATGTCCCTGGTTAATAAAATGAATGGGACTCCATTTGTTTTAGTAACTAATAACGAAACAAATTCACACCCCTACCAAAAAAGGTAGTTCAGAATATCGGTATTTCGGGTCCCTGATCGGGAGCCATTTGAAATTTTCAAGTCAAATCAGGTACCACAAATTTTGATGAGTCTGTCAATTTTTGCCAGTACCTATTTTAGCTCTAGCAAGGAAGGAAGGAGCCTGAACCTCAGGAGCTTGAAGAGAAAAAGCCAAGCTCATTGTACGGCGAGTGGGCCTGGGGTAACCCTCACGCTCCAGGTGGCTACACAAGCGCCCTCAGAGCACAGAAGAGGGCGGGACATGGATTCAAGTTGCTTCGAGGGAACAAAGTTGAATTTCTCACCTGCTAACAGATTGACAAGCAGGAAGGCAAACATTGACCCACCGCGTCCACAGCCCAATAAACCAACGATGGGAGCAGCTGGGAGATTAGGCACGTTTACTGCTCCAGGGCCTGTCGCAGCTGGCAAGGGAGAGGACTTTATCCCTTTATGGCGACAAGAACTTGTCAGCCTGCCTCGCCTTCTCTCCTATCCTGTTGGTTTATTCCTGCCCAATTCCCCTCGTGACACAGGTGTAACCGGGAGAGGACAAGAAAGCTAGATATTCCCTCTGGTTTTTGGAAGGAGGGGACACTCTACGTGGAACTGCCCTTGATAACCGTACGGAAACTGCAGCTGGTGCAGAATGAAGCGGCTCGGCTCCTTTCGGGGACGAGGCGCTGAAAGCACATTACACCAACGCCCCGACATCTGCACTGGGTATGGTTTTTGACCTTTAAAGCACTAAACAGTCTGGGCCCCACATATCTGAAAGACTGACTGTCCTTCCATGCCCCATTGCAGCCCCTTCACTCAGCTGGGAGCGCCCTTCTGTGGGTGCCGTCTGTTGGCCTTGTTTGTAGGGGCTCACAAGGGGGTGGTCTCAGTTGCTGCCCAAATGTTATAAAACTCCCTTCCCCTGGAGTTTCGTTTGAGCCCAAGCATCTTCAGAAAGTGGCGCAAGGCTTTTTTGTTTGAAAAAGCATTTGGCAGGTGGGGATAGGAGTGGTTTTGGTGGGTTGGGGGTTTAAGGGTATTTTTATATGACTTTTAATATTTTTACTGTTTGTGAGCCACCCTGAGCCTTTGGGAAGGGTGGCATAGAACTTTTAAATAAGTATTCCTTTAAGTTTCAGTGCGCCCACCATGTCATACCTTAGCGTAGAAGTCAAGACTCTGTGTCCACCGATTTAGAATCCAGGTCTAAGGGCTTGCACAGACAAAGCCATTAACTCAAGGCGACCCATAACGCTCCAACAAGAGAAACTCAGGAACAAATTAATACCCATCATCACCCCTCAGGAGCTACCTGGCCTAGCGTCTTGATTGGTCAGCAGGCCCCTGCACCCAATTGGCTGGAGGCCCTCTTTGTGTTATTTTATTGGATCAGGATTTGCCTGACCCTTGTCTGCTAACACCTACAGCCTATTAAGGTGCTGAACGTTTGTCAGCTCCCAAGACACACACACACACACACACACACACCAACACACACACACACACCACAGTCCCATTTCACGTGGCACCACCCAGATTTCTCACTGAAATCCAGCAGTCCTGCCTTCTGTAAGCGCAGTCCCACTTCTAGAAAAGGGAAGCAGAACGGAGCAAGCTTCTGAGCCACCTCCTGGGTGCCCCGGTTGCTGTCACATACCCTGCCAGAGTTGTGCCCCCACTTCCACTGCAGGTGGGCAGGCCTGCCACTGGACAGGGTATGAGGGAAGGGATGGGCGGGTGGGCTGTGGGGCAGCACTGGCCTTCGCCCCACATCACCCTGGCAAGAGTGTGAGGGAGAGAAAAGCCATGAACATGTCACTGAGGGGCCGCTACCAGCCTCTTCGAACAGGCGTAATCCAAATGAGAGGGCGGGGCTTATTGGGTGAGCAAGCGGAATCACTGTGTGAGTGGCCCTTCTTTCGCCCTTTGGAATGCTGGGAGATCTGCAAGAGCAGCCTCTAAAACAGGGGTGGGGAACCTTTTCCATCCCAGAGGTCCCGGTTCAAAGTTAGAACAAGCTCCGAGGGCCACGTACATGTTGGGGAAAGCGGGTGCCTGAAGAGGACACTCAAGAAAAGGAGGACCCAGATCACAGAACAGTGCCACGCATCGGTCCCCTCTCCATGCGGGCATGGCCTCAGCTTTGCTCCCTTCCCCTAGCTCAGTTGTTTCAGTGGTTGGAGGTAGGGATTGGACCCAGGAGCCAGTTCCAGTAACTGGAAAGAGGCCACATGGAAGCTCGCCGTGGGCTGCATTTGGCCCCTGGGCCGGAGGTTCCCCACCTATTGAAAGTCAAGAAACTCCTAAAAAGGTTTGCCATACCTACCCTTTAATGCAGGACACTTATGAAAAATACATGGTGCAGGGCTGCATTGGTTCCATGTCCTGCATCATGCAGCCCTGCACCATGTATTTTTCGTAAGTGTCCTGTATTAAAGGGGAGCTTTGGCAGCCCTACTCCTATATAAATAGGACCATGTTGTGTTGGGTCATAAGTGGCCGTCTGGATCAGATCCAGTAGAGCAGTAGCAGGATCAAGTCTGGGCATAAGCAATTTTTTATAAGGGGACAGAACGTGGAGGAGGGGAGGGAAGCAATCAAAAGGACAATGCTATTTCCCCCTTCTGCCCCTTGCCCACTTGGCTCTCCATTTGTAGACACACAGCTGACCCCATTTTTGCATCCCTGATTTCTTTATTCTCAGCAAAATCACTCAGAGAAAGGGAGGGGTGCAAGGCATGGTGGCAGCTCACGAGCTGGCCAGCCGGCCCCCCGTAGCTGGTAAATCCAAAGCCCAACACACCTGGGAGAGAGGAGAAAGATAGATCGATCAGCCTGTCGGTGATGAACGCGCTTGCAAGTCTGCGTCCATGAAAGCTTGCC